>PVKU01013577.1:0-28028 GCA_004027475.1 Anoura caudifer | reverse complement strand
GGTTCTCTTTTCATTTTAATGCTGTTTTCTTTAGCCATGCAGAAGCTTTTTAATTTGATGAGATCCCATTTGTTTATTCTTTCCTTTATGTCCCCTACTCTTGGGGAACATATCAGTGAAAATATTGCTGCATGGAATATCTGAGATTTTTCTGCCTATGTTCTCATCTAGTATTTTAATGGTGTCACAGATTATATTTAATTCTTTTATCCACCTTGAATTTATTTTTATGTATGGTGTAAGTTGGTGCTCGAGTCTCATTGTTTTGCATGTAGCTGTCCAGATCTCCCAATACCATTTGTTAAAGAGGGTATTTTTACTCCATTTTATGCTTCTCCCTGCTTTGTCAAGTATTAATTGACTATAGAGGCTTGGGTTTATTTCTGGGTTCTCTGTTCTGTTCCATTGGTCTATGTGTCTGTTCTTATGCCAGCACCAGGCTGTTTTGATTACAGTGGCCTTGTAATATAGTTTGGTGTCAGGTATTGTGATCCCTCCTACTTTATTCTTCTTTCTCAAAAATTTTGGAGCTATTTGGGGTCATTTATGGTTCCATATAAATTTCTGAAATGTTTGTTCTATATCTGTGAAATATCTCATGGGTACTTTCATAGGGATTGCATTGAATCTTAAACTGCTTTGGGTAGTATGGACATTTTGACAATGTTATTTCTTCCAATCCATGAGCATGGTACATGCTTCCATTTGTTTTTATCTTCCTTAATTTCTTTCTCCGGTGTTGTGTAGTTTTCTGAGTATAGGTCTTTTATATCATTGGTTAGGTTTATTCCTAGGTACTTTATTTTTCTTATTTCTATGTCCAATGGGATTTTTTTCCTGATTTCTGTTTCTGGTATTTCATTGTTGGTGTACAAAAAAATGCCTTTGATTTCTGAGTATTGACTTTGTATCACACTATTTTGCTAAATTCCTTTATTAGGTCGAGTTGTTTTTTAGTGCAGTCTATAGGATTTTCTATGTATACTACCATGTCATCTGCAAACAATGACAGTTTTGCTCCCTCCTTTCCAATTTAGATGGCCTTTATTTTTTTTCTTATCTTAGCTGTGGCTGAGACTTTCCATACAATGTTGAATAGGAGTGGTGAAAGTGCACAATCTTGTCTTATTCCTGATTTTAGTGGGAAAGCTCTAAGTTTTTGCCCATTGAGTATGATGTTGTCTGTAGGTTTCTCATATATGGCCTTTATTATATTGAGGAATGCACCCTCTATTCCCACCTTGCTGAGTGTTTTTATTATAAATGGGTGCCTCATCAAATCCTTTTTCTGCATCTATTGATATGATCTGTGATTTTTGTCTTTGCTTCTGTTTATTTGATGTATTACATTTATTGATTTGAGAATATTGTACCATCCTCACATCCCTGGGATGAATCCCACTTGATCATGGTGTATGATCTTTTCAATGTGTTACTGCATGTGGCTTGCTAATATTTTGTTGAGAATTTTAGCATCTATGTTCAGCAGCAATACTGGCTGGAATTTTTCCTTCTTTGTTGTGTTGTTTATCTGGTTTTGGTATTAGGATGATGCTGGTTTCAAAAAAAGAGTTTGAGAGTCTTCCATCTTCTTGAATTTTTTGGAATAATTTGTGAAGGATAGGGGTTAGCACTTCCTTAAATGCTTTATAAAATTCTCATGTGAAACCATCTGATCCACGGCTTTTGTGTGTTGGAAGCTTTTTGATTACTGTTTTAATTTCATCAGCTACTATTGGTCTGTTTAAGCTTTCTGCTTCTTGTTCATTCAGTTTTGGAAGATTATATTTTTCTAGAAATTTGTCCATCTCACCAAAGTTTTCAAATTTCTTGGCATAGAGTTCTTCGTAGTAATTTCTTACAATCCTTTGTATTTCTGTAGTATTGGTTGTCATCTTTCCTCTTTCATTTCTGATTGTGTTTATTTGGGTTCTCCTTTATTTGAGTTGTTTATTTGAAATCTTTCTATCTTTTTTTAGATAGACCTGTATAGCTATTAACTTCCCTCTCAGGACTGCCTTCACTATGTCCCATAAGTTTTGGATTGTTGTGAGTGCATTTTCATTTGTTTCCAGAAACTTTTTGCTTTCCTCCCTAATTTCATTCTTGACCCATTCATTGTTTAGTACCATCCTATTTGATCTCCATGAGTTTGAGTGTTTTAGAGTTTTTCCTTGAAGTTGGTTTCCAGCTTCAGTCCCTTGTGGTCAGAGAAATTGTTCCATGCGCATTTGAAACAAATGTGTCTTTTGCTTCTTTGGAATGAAAGGAGATATATATATATATATATATATATATATATATATATTATATATATATTCAGTTAATTCCATTTGATCTAGGCCATTGTTCAATCCCACAATAACTTTGTTATTTTGTTTGGAAGTTCTATCTATTTTTGACAGTGGGGTGTTGAAATCCCCTACTATAATTGTGTTGCTGTCAATAACTTTCTTGAAATCCTCCAAGATTTTCTTTATGTATTTGAGTGCTCCTATGTTGAATGCATATATATTTACAATGTTTATTACTTCTTGATGGATTCTTCCCTTGAGTATTATGAAATGACCTTCTGGGTCTCTTTTTATAGCCCTTTTTTGAAGTCTATTTTGTCTGGTATGAGTATTGCTACTCTGGCTTAATTTTCTTGTCCATTTACTTAGAAAATTTGTTTCCAGCCCTTCACTTTCAGTCTGTGTAGGTCTTTTGTTCTGAGGTGGGTCTCCTGTAGGCAGCACATGTGTGAGTCATGTTTTCTTATCTATTCAGCTGTTCTGTGTCTTTTGACTGGGGAATTTAATCCACTTACACATATGGTTATTATTGATAGGTACTTATTCATTGCAATTTCTCATACCTGTGTTCCTCTCTCTTTCACTGTTTTTCTTCCTGTTCTTAAAGCAGACCCTTTAGCATCTCTTGCAGAGCTGGTTTGGAGGAGGTGTATTCTTTGAGGCTTATTTTCTACAGGAAACTCATTATTTGGCCTTCCATTTTAATTGAGAGCCTGGATGGATAACGTAGTCTTGGTTACAGGCCTCTTGTTTTCATTACTTGAAATATTTCTTGCCATTCCCTTCTGGCTTGGAGCATTTCCATTGAGAGGTCAGCTGCTAGTCTTATTGGGCTCCTCTGTATATTACTTTCTGTTTCTCCCTTGCTGCCTTTAAGAATCTTTCTTTGCCTTGGAATTTTGCCATTTTAATTATGATGTGTCTTGAAGTGGGCCTCTTTGGGTCCCTCTTGATTGGGACACTCTGTGTTGCCTGGATTTGTGTGACTTTTTCTCTCATCAAATTAGGGAAGTTTTCCATCATTACTGTTTTTAAATAGGGTTTCTATCCCTTGCTCTTCTTCTTCTCCTTCTAGTATCCCTATTATATGGATATTATTACATTTCATGTTGTCCTGCATTTCCCTTTACCCCTCTTCACTTTTTCAGAGCCTTTTTACCTTTTCTTGCTCTTTCTGGGTATTTTTTATACCTTGTCATCCAGCTCACTGATCTGATCCTCTGCTCATCTAGCCTGCTTTTGATTCCCTCTACTGTGTTCTTCAGTTCAGATATTGTATTCCTCATTTCCTCACGGCCATTGTTGATCATTTATTTTTTCCTTATTATTTTTTTTGTTGTTGTTGTTGATATAGTTTGCAATGAGTTCATTGTAGTTTCCCGGTAGTTTTTGGTAATTCTCTGTGATCTCATGGAGCTTCCTGATACCCATTACTTTGAACCCCATATCTGATTGTTGACTTGCCTCTATTTCATTTAGCATTCTTTCTGAGGCTTCTTTCTTTCCTTTCATTTGGGGATTGTTTCTTTGTCTTCCCATTGTTTGTGGTGGGGCTCCACCCGCAGATCCCCATCTGTCCACCAGGGATGAAAATAAATCTACCAAGACATGATCTGCTTGGGGAGGAGAGGTGACCAATCTCTCAAAGGAGAAGGGCCAAGAGCCCCTTCCTCAATGGCTTTTATTAGGTTCCTAACACACAGGAATACAGGTAAAGCTCATCAATCATTGTCAGGCGGCAAGGATCAAACAATAGATAGCATTTCAAAGAACTATGAGGATTTAATTGAGTCAGGGTCTGTCAGCTAAGGGGTTACAAAACATGGGAGACAAACTCATGTCCTCCTTAGACCCTTATCATTTAAATGAGAGCACTCTTAGCAAAGCAGGTTTCACAGGACTTTATGAATTCTTTCTTATGCCCAATCACCTGGGAGGTCGCTCTAGCCAGCACAGGGCTGCACTGCCCTCCAGCAGCTTCAGGCTTAAGTGGATCAGGGCCAAGAAGCCAAGAGATAAGGAGAACTTCTCCCAGACAGATTGAAGGCTCAGGCTATGTCAGGATAGCTGGGGGACGAGGGTCCATCAGTCCCTCTTTGCTGCAGCCCCCAAGTCATTCCTTGAGGGCCTTCCAAGTCGTCATGCCTGTCTTAGGTGACCCCTCTCTTGAGGGAATCTTACCCATCATTGGCTAACTGACCAAGCATTGGGGCCAGTTATGGATGAAGCAGAAGCAGTGCTCCTGCCAGGGAGATAAGCTTTGTCTCCTTAGTGGCTTACAGACTGAAGGTCGCTCACTTAGCCTTAGCCATGGGGTGGGGGGTTACAATTCCTGAAACCAGGCAGAATGGTTCCCAACAATTGTTTGTGAGACTCTTCTTGTTAGCCTCTGCTTCTTAAATTGATATGTTCTGACTCCCTGGGCTTATGGTGTGAACGTCTATGGTAGAATACCTATGAGTTTCAGTGGTGCAGTCTCCTTAATCTCCTGAGCTCACTGGTCTTGGGCTGTCATTTATGTTGGCTCTCTGTATGTCTTTGTGTTTTGATTGTTGTTGGGTGTTTCTTTCTTGGGTCCTTCCCTCCAGCTGGTTAAATGAGGTTCACTCCATCCACCACCTCCTGTATTCCTTTGTGCCAGTATGGTCAAGTTGTGTTGAAGCTGGTTCTCGTGTGTGTACAAGGTTTTGAAGCTTCTCTGTCACTCTTGTTCAGTTGTTTGTTGAGGGTAATTTCTCTACCATTTAATTGTATTTCCAGATCGGTCCTGGGTGGAGGTTAGTGTGGCTTCTACTCCATCTTTCACCTTCTTCTTTTGTTATCTATTGGTGGTTCCTTCATTTTTGGTTTTCCTCTTCCAGCAGGTATCCTGGTGTTCACAGTGCCCAACTACTCTTTTTTTTGTGATCAATTGGAAGGGGAAGGAAAAATATGTTAAGACAATGGGAATATATTCTACAGCATTTAAAGTACCAATCTGTAGAGAAGATATAGGAGATCCTTTGGATATGTATAGTGTTAACCATAATATTTCACCCAACTAGCCACTTTTGAGAAAGTGAGGAAAGAAGATAAGACTCTTGTTAGGGGTGGGGAAGGATTGTGAGTTGGATCTAGTAAGAAGTGAGCTTGTGGGAGGTCAGATCATATGGTAAAGTGAGAGTAAATGGTAGAAAATAGGTGTAGTGTGCAAGAGAATAGAGTTAACCACCACAGTAATAAAGTTCAGGAAACAGTGAAGTGAGCTAAGATCTGGGAGGGGTGCTGTGTAGTATTGATAATTGTATGGAAGAGCAGTTATTTATAATAGTAATGGAACAATAATCATATGACAGAATCTATGTGATCTAAATAACAAGAATAGGAAGTATAGGAACTAGAGTAATGTGCTAATGGAACACAAGTGAGGTGAAAGATGGGAAATTTAAAATACACTATGAAAGGTACTTCCAGCCAAGATGGAGGGGTAGGTAGACATACTGTCCCTCCTTGTACAACCAAAAGAAGGACAACAACAATTTAAAAACAAAAAAACAACTGGAACTGACAGAAAAATCCAACTGTATGGAAGTCTGATAACCAAGGAGTTAAAGAAGAGACACTCACCCAGACCAGTAGGATGGGTGGAGACAGGCAGCCAGGCAGAGAGGACTCATGGCAAAGCAGCACTGGCAGCCTGCGGGAGCCAAGGCAGTGGTTGGCAGACCCAGTGAGGCAGCAGATTGTGCTGTGGGGCACACAAGGCTGCAGCTGGCTGGCAAGGCAGCAGCTAGTGGAGTGGGTGGTCCCACATTCATGCCTAGGACCCAGTACAGGGAAATAAACCCTCAAATCACTGATTGAAAACATGTGTGGGGGTTGAGGAGGCAGTGGAAGAAACTCCCAGCCTCATAGGAAAGTTTTTGGAGAAACCCAGTCTGCTAGAATGTACACAAATCAGCACCAGAAGGGCCCAATTTGCTGGTGGGAAGAGGGGGAAATGAATGAAATCCAGCAGAGAGCAGAGCAAGTGCCGTTGGTCCCTCTTGGACCCCTTCCCCACATACAGCATCATAATGCACAGACATGGGTTACCCTGCCTGGTGAATACCTAAGGCTCAGCCCCTCACTACATAACAGGTGCATCAAGACAAAAAAAAAAAATGGTCCAAAGGAAAGAACAGACCACACTCCAGAAAAAAATACAACTAAGCAATGAAGAGATAGCCAACCTATCAGATCAAAACACTGGTAATCAGGATGCTCACAGAATTGGTTGAATTTGGTCACATTAGATGGAAAAATGAAGCCTATGCTAAGTGAAATAAAGCAAAATGTACAGAGAACCCATAATGATTGGAAGGAAACTGGGACTCAAATTATTGGTATGGACCAGAGGAAGAAAAAGACATCCAACCAGAAAAAAATGAAGAAACAAGATTTGAAAAAATGAGAACTTAGAAATCTTCAAGACATCTTTAAACATTACAACATCTGTATTATAGGGGTACCAGAAGAAGAAGAGGAAGAGCAAGAAATTGAAAACTTATTTGAATGAATAATGAAGGAGAACTTCCCCATTCTGGCAAAGGAAATAGGCTTCCAGGAAGTCCAGGAAGTTCAGAGAGTCCCAAAGAAGTTGGACCCAAGGAGGAACATCCCAAGGCACATCATAATTACATTAGCCAAGACTAAAGATGAAGAGAGAATTTTAAAAGCAGCAAGAGAAAAGGAGACAGTTACCTACAAAGGAATTCCCATGAGACTGACAGCTGATTTCTCAAGAGAAACCTTACAGGCAAGAAGGAGCTGGAAAGAGGTATTCCAAGTCATGAAAGGCAAGGACCTACATCCAAGATTTCTCTATCCAGCAAAGCTTTCATTTAGAATGGAAGGGCAGATAAAGTGCTTCCTAGATAAGGTCAAGTTAAAGGAGTTCATTATCGCCCAACCCTTACTATATGAAATGTTAAAGGGACTTATCTAAGAAAAAAGAGATGATCAAAAATATGAACAGTAAAATGACAACAAACAGTTATTAAGAACCACACCTAAAGTAAAAACAACAAAAAAAAAAACTAAGCAAACATCTAGGAACAAAAGGAACAGAATCACAGAAATGGAGATCACATGGAGGGTTATGAGCAGTGGAGTGGGAGGAGGAGAGAGGGGGAAGAGTTACAGAGAATAAGTAGCATAGATGGTAGGTAGAAAATAGACAGGGGGAGGTTAAGAATAGCATAGGAAAAGTAGAAGCCAAGGAACTTATATGTATGACCCATGAACATGAACTAAAGTGGGGGAATGTGTGTGGGTGGGCATGTGCATGGTGGAGGGGAGTGAAGGGGGGAAATGGGATGATTGTAATAGTATCAATAGTAATCAATAAAATATATTAAAAATAAAACATATGCTATGAAAGAGAGTGCAAGGGAAACCAGTCAAGCAATGCAATTTTACAAACAAGTGGAGAAGACTAAACAGGAAGAAGAGAAATACAAAAATGCTAATAAAATAAAAAATGTAAGAATAATGAAAAAATAATAATATAAATATACAATAACTTGCAAGTCCTCTGGAGCAGCAAAATGAATTTTGTTTCACTGTCTCAGTTGTTGAAATGACCCCTGTTTGGGTTCAACTCTGGTCCTTTCATTGTCCCAGGTTTTATTGTCTCACTTCTGGGAAATTGAAAAAAAGAAAAAGAAAAAAATAGAAAGGAAGGAAGAAGGAATAAACAAGGAAAGAAAAGAAGAAAGGAAGAAGGAATGAGAAAAGAGAGAAGGAAAGAAAGGAAGAAGGAATTAAAAGAAAAAGACAATTTAAAAAAGAGCCTTCTGCTGGCTTTAAACACACCATGCCAGTTCTGCTGGTCTTCCTGGCTGCAGCAGGCTGAGGGGGGATTGGTTTTGCTTTCCTCCCTGTTGTTCATGGGGGTGGGGGCCAGGTTTAAGTTGCGCTCTTCACAGATGCCCAGTCTCCCGCCCAGTTTCTCAGTTTGCTGCTGGGTCCCTAGTGCCCTTTGTGCCCAGCCTACACCTTCATTCCACCAGTTGTGCTGTACTTGAGGTGCACCAGTCAGGGGCAACTCATGTACCACCTTCTTGCTCTTTGCTGGGGATGCTAGGGACTCTCGGAGTCCCTTGAAGGTAGTTCATCCCCCTCACTGAGTTAAGTCTTTCTAGGAATTGCTGACTCCCCGAGCCCTGCAACTCTCCTCTGCAGGGATGTCTCTGCCTTCCTCCTAGAGAGCCAGTTCTCCCTGCAGGGCCCTGGGCACAGGGGCTGGGTAGGAGGTGCCTGTGTGTGGTGGTGTCAGGAGTGCTCAGTCCTGGGGCTTTGGGTTGGGCCTGAGCACTTGGCCTCACTGCTGGGGTGGGACAGGCAGCTGATGGGTTGCTGGGTCAGGTGAGCACTGTCCCCAGTGCTTCCGGTGTGAGTGTGGGACCTCCACTGCCACAGCGGAAGCGCGGCTGCCATGGCCAAATGGGGTTAGGGGCACAGGAGGCAGGGGCAGTTGCTACAGGAGGATTCCCCGAACAGCCACTGAGTACCTCTTTTTTTCTCTTTCTTTTCGAAATATTCCTCCTGTTCAAGCCTGCCTCTCCAAACAAGTGTCTGGCCTCTTGCACAGCCCAACTCTCCAACCATACCCGGGACTGACCAGGTTGGGGTGCATGACTGCCCAACTCTTCCCAGTCAGTGTGTCCATAGTCTCAGTGGGTGCTCACAGGCCCTGTGTGTTTGCCACTTAGTCCTTATTCCCCTCCCCGTGGCTTCAAGCATCCAGGTCCCTTCCAGTGCTGCTGAAACCTTGTTTGGCAGGGGAAGGAGATGGTGACCTGGCTCTCTCCCAGAAATCCTGCTGCAGACCTAGTGGGCTCTGGGCCTGGGGCTGCAGCTGCCCTGGTCCCCGCACTGGTCCCAGGAACCTTATTGTCCTGAAGCACTCTCCTTACCATCTGATTTTTCAATGTCCGCTACAGTTTTGGTCTCCAATCTTCATGTATTATGGGATACCATTGTCTGTTCACTCTGTTCCTCAGAAGATCAGCTGGGTGTTCCGCCTGTGCACAGGGGGAGGTGGACTCCGCTACCACCTGTCTTCCCACCACTTTCCCCCAGTAGTTTTAAATGTTTGTTTTTCTTATTTCTACATTATCTCAAATTATAATATTCTAAAATCGTAATTCCCATAATTATTTGGTAGTTAGGATTATCTCTACTTTTGATGGATTCAATACCCATTACTGGTCATTTATATAAATCCTAAACATGTATTTTAATTGGCTGAACTCACTTTGAATTAAACATTAAAATTTGAGATAATTATAGATTCACATGCAGTTAGTTATAAGGAACAATGCAGAGTGATCCCATGTACATTTTATGCAGTTTTCCCCAATGGTAGCATCTTCCAGGAGGTTAGTACCATATAGTATCACAACGAGGGTATTGACATTGATGCAGTCAAGACATAGAAAGTTTCTAACACCACAAGAGTGCCCGCCCCTGTTGCCTTTTTAGAGCCACAACCACTTCCATTTTATCCCACCCTCTTCTTAACTTCTGGCAACCATAATCTGTTCTCCATTTCTATAATAGTGTGACTTCAAGATTATAAGAGACAGCAAATGCTCCTCTTCCCAACTTGCTTCTTGGTTCTTTAGTTTACAAAATAGTGAGAGAAGAGCACAACTAAAGTGGTAGTGAACTGCAGTAATACATTTTTAACAGAAAGTTGTAGACTCATATGCCCAGTTTCCCCCAATGGTAACATTACAAAACTCTAGTAGAATATCTCAAATAGGATATTCATATTATTACAACCCATCTATATTATTCAGATTTCCCCAATCTCACTTTTACGTGTGTTTATATCTGTTCATGCTTATTAAGTTATATACAATTTTACCCCAGTGCTTAGGGCTTGTTAAGCTTTTTGAATGACTAAATGTGTATGATTTTCAAATTTGAGAATTTTTCAACACTTATGTTTTTGAATACGCTTTAAGGTCCATTGTATTTCTCCTCCCCTAGAGACTCTGATAACATGATTTTTAAATCTTTTGTTATTGTACCACAGGTCCCTAAGGCTCTGCTCATTTCTTGTTTATCAGTCTATTTTATTTACTGTCCCTTGTTTGAATTGGGCCATTTTTAGGCCTCTTCGTTCCAGTTCATTGGTTTGTTCTCTGTGTCCTCCATTCTGGTGTTTAGTCTATCTTTTTTGTGTTGTTGTTGTTATTGCATTTTAAAGTCTTGAATTTCCACTCTATTCTTCTTTACACCTGTATTTGCCCTCTGAAGCTTTTTATTTCTTGGTTGGGACTGTTCAGTTCTTCATTTCATGCATGTTTGTAACTGCTTCTTGCAGTATTTTCCAATGGGTGCTTTAAAGTTTGTCAGATAACTTTAACATTTTAGTGGTGGCACCTATTGATTATTTTTCATTTAGTTTGAGAGTTTTTCTAGTTGTTATTATTGCAACTATTTTTTTTATCTAAACATGGGTATGTGGGGTATTACATCAGGAAACTCTGAGTCTGACTTCCGCCTAGTGTTTGAGCTTTGCAGTGAGTGCATGACACTAATCTGGAGTACTTAGGATCTGAGGTCTGTCATAAGGCCCTTTGCTTTCTCTCTACTTTCTCTAGTACAGTTCTGGTATTAAACAGATAGTTTAGCTATTGCTAGTTTGTCTTCACCTTCTTTTATTTTGGAGTTAATTCTTTATCGAAATATCATTGTCTAAAACAGGTGTAAGTTTAAGACTTGTGCACGCTGATTTGGTATATTTATATATTGCAATGTGATTACCAGAATATTACCAATTAAGACCTTTATTATGTTTCTTGGTTATCATTTCTTTTTCTTTCCTTTTTTTATTTTTGTGGTGGGAATAATTACTCAGCCATAAAAAGAAGAAAATTTTACTTTTTGCAACAGTATAGATGGACCTGGAGAACATTATGCTAAGTGAAATAAGCCAATCAGAGAAAGACAAATACCATATGATTTCACTCATATGTGGAATCTAACTCACAAACCGAACTAACAAGCAAAATAGAAACTGACTCATAGATGGAGAGCAGATGACAGCCAGCAGGGAGGTGGTTAGATGATGGAGGGATTAAGCAAAAAGGAAAAAGGACTTAGGGACATGGACAACAGAGTGAGGACTGCTAGGGGGAAGGGAGTATAAGCAGACTAAGTGGTAATGGAAAATATAATAAAGAGTACATTTTTTAAAAAAGATTTTATCTCTTATCAACCTTGAAGTTTATAACACCGTTGTGTTAACTATAATTACTATGTTATATGACTATAGTCTTATACTTTCTAGTTTCAGGTTCATATCCTTAAACAATATATTTTGGGGTTTTTAAAGTTATCTTTTCTACTTAATGGTTTCTGAAAGAATTTCAAAAGATTCAAGTACCACATTTACATCACAGCTATCTTCCCAGTATCTTACTTGTTTATACTTAAAATTTTCTCTTTGGTTCCTGCTCACCTCTGCCCTGTGGTCAGCAAATTTTATATAGTATCTTAATTATTCTTAATACTCTGCCATCTTTCTATCATATTATATCATCTTCAATAAAACAAAATACCAAGAATTTGCCTAATGCCATTAAGAAAAATAACCCATATAGGAATTGTTTCCTTCTTCAGGTATACATATATGTGTGAGGATAATAAATAAGATGTGCGATAAGCACTCTGAAGAATTTGAGGAAATATGCAAAGTACATAGAGAAGCAAGAACGTGTTTATGTGTTTATTTTTACTTTATAGCTTCCTCTGAAATGAATGCAAGGTAGGATCAAAGTTACTTTAATTAGCTAGCACTCTTCCCTGTCTTTAAATTAGCTAAATCTCTGTGAATTTGGGTTGCATAAAAAGAGAATGAAGGTTACAGCCTCTTTATACTGGGCCAACTTGCTACTTCCTTTCTTTTTCTTTTTATTTTTTTCATTTTTCCTTTCCCTTATGTCCCTTTCTTCTTCTTTACTATGTTTCTCTCGTTTTCCTCTCTCTCCTGTTGTTAAAAAGAACTTGACTGATACATGATTACAAATACGTCAAATCTAGTACAAAAGAATGTTTTGGGATAATGAAATAGGGCTCCAAATCTATCCTGGTAGATTGCATCTTTAAAAATTAAAATCAACGGTTTGGATGTGAGAAAGTAAACTGGAACAAGAAGCCAAATACATAAAATTTAGGAAAAGAATAAAAGGTTCTCAGCAGCAGTTTCAGTAACTAGTGACTACAATTTTAGTCACCAGTATGAAATGATCGCTAAAATGCTAAACAACATGAGCTTTGCAGTCATTGGGGGGAAATATAGGGAGAAAAAGGAAACCTGCCCTTTTATCTAGGTTGAAACTAGGATGTTCTTTTTATGCGAAGGCATAATTTAAGTATTGTGTTTATATTTAAAGCTTTAGTTTACCAGGGTTTATTCCTGCCAAATGTGTTCTAGTCAGAGTCACCAGAATGGGGAAGGCACAGAAACTTTTCATATGAATCATGCCTAAGAGATGATGCAAACATTTCTCTAAAATATTGATACTGTTCTCCTGTGGAGGAGTCATAAAAGTTCCCCAGAGGTGGAATGAAAAAATGTGAGTCAATATGAGTGAAAATTCAGATGACTATATTGGACCTTTATATAAATCAGACAACACACAGTACGGGCTAGGTCAGGAGCTGGTGTAGTGTTTAGACGACCCTCAGCTGACCACTTGGCAAAAATTCTACAGAGTATTCTACAATTTCAAAAATGATTGGATTGTATGACTTTTAGAATCTCCTCCAATTATGAATGCCTGTGAATTTTATGAAAGATCTATGTCATTTCCAAAGAAGTAACATGTACCATTCCAAATTTAAATTCAAATAAGACCTTTTTAAAAATATATTTTATTGATTATGCTATTACCATTGTCCTATTTTCCTCCCTTCATTCCCTTGCCCTGCATACCCGCTCCTACCCCCGACTTTAGTTCATGTTCATGGGTTGTACATACAAGTTCCTTGTCTTCTACATTTCCTATACTATTCTTACCCTACCCCGTCTGTTTTCTACCCACCATCTATGCTACTTATTCCCTGTACCTTTTCTCCCTCTCTCCTCCTCCCACTCCACTGCTCATAACCCTCCATATGATCTCCATTTCTGTGATTCTGTTCCTTTTGTTCCTAGATGTTTGCTTAGTTTTTTTTGTTGTTGTTGTTTTTATTTTAGGTGTAGTTCTTAATAACTGTTTGTTGTCATTTTACTGTTCACATTTTTGATCATCTCTTTTTTCTTAGATAAGTCCCTTTAACATTTCATACAGTAAGGGCTGGGTGATGATGAACTCCTTTAACTTGACCTCATCTGGGAAGCACCTTATCTGCCCTTCCATTCTAAATGAAAGCTTTGCTGGATAGAGCAGTCTTGGATGTAGGTCCTTGCCTTTGATGACTTGGAATACTTCTTTCCAGCCCCTTCTTGCCTGCAAGGTCTCTTGAGAAATCAGCTGACAGTCTGATGGGATCTCCTTTGTAGGTAACTGTCTCCTTTTCTCTTGCTGCTTTTAAGATTCTCTCTTTATCTTTAATCTTGGCTAATGTAATTATGATGTACCTTGGTGTGTTCCTCCTTGGGTCCAACTTCTTTGGGACTCTCTGAGCTTCCTGGAGAAGTCTATTTCCTTTGCCAGAATGGGGAAGTTCTTCTTCATTATTTGTTCAAATAAGTTTTCAATGTCTTGCTCTTCCTCTTCTTCTTCTGGTACCCCTATAATCCAGATGTTGTAATGTTTACAGATGAACTGGAGGTTCCTAAGCCTCTCCTCATTTTTCTGAATTCTTGTTTCTTCATTTTGTTCTGGTTGGATGTCTTTTTCTTCCTTCTGTTCCACACCATTGATTTGAGTTCCAGTTTTCTTCCAATCACTATTGGTTCTCTGTACATTTTCCTTTATTTCACTTAACATAGCCTTCATTTTTTCATCTAATTTGAGACCATATGCAACCAATTCTGTGAGTATCCTGATTTCCAGTGTTTTGAATTGTGCATCTGATAGGTTGACTATCTCTTCATTGCTTAGTTGTATTTTTTCTGGAGCTTTGATCTGTTCTTTCATTTGGGCCATTTGTGTGTGTGTGTGTGTGTGTGTGTGTGTGTGTGTGTGTGTGTGTGTGTCTGTGTGTCTGTGTGTCTGTGTACCTGTTATGTAGTAAACATTGGAGCTTTAGGTGTTCACCAGGGTGGGGCAACCCATGTCTTTGTGTTGTGATGCTGTATGTGGGGGAGGGGTCCGAGAGAGTACAAGCAGCTTGCTCTGATCTCTTCTGGTTTTCAGTCACTTCTTCTGCTACCCACAAGCAACTTGAGTCCTTCTGGTGCTGATTCCCTGGTCGGTGGGTTTGTCTCCACAATGAACTCTCCCACAGGCTGTGAGTTTCTCCTACTGCTGCCTCAAAACCCACAGGTGTTTTCAATCAGAGGTTTGAGGCTTTATTTCCCTGTGCTGGAATCCTGGGTTGTGTGGTCTAACTTGCTCCCCAGTTGTGCCTCCCAGCTTATCTGTACATGAATGTGGGACTGCCCAGTCTGCAATCTACCATCTCGCTGGGTCTGCCAGCCACTGCCTTGCTCACCAGCAGCTGCCTTGCCCATCTGGGTCCTCCAGTCATGCCTTGCCTTGAGTCTTCTCTGTGTGGCTTCCCATCTCTGCCCCTCCCACTGGTCTGTATGAATGTTTCTTCTTTAACTCCTTTGTTGTCGGACTTCTGTAGAGTTCAGTTTTCTAGCAGTTTGGATTGTTTTTTATGTTTAAATTTGTTACTGTCTTTCTTTTGGTTGTGTGAGGAGGCAAAGTGTATCTATGTACACCTCCATCTTGGCTGGAAGTCTCAAATATGACCTTTTAAAAGCAAATGATTTATACTAAATTGTAATTTGGATTACAGTTGTGAAATTATCAAAAATATAATGTAGCCCTTATTTGTGTTGTACTCTAGTGGGATCATTGAAACTACAATACAGCCCTGGCTGATGTGGCTCAGTGGATTGAATGACAGCCTGCAAACAAAGGGTCACTGGTTTGATTCAGAGTCAGGGCACATGTCTCCAGTGGGGGGCGTGTGAGAGGCAATCACACACAGATGTTTCTTTTCCTCTCTCTCTCACTCCCTTCCCCTCTAAAAGTAACTAAATAAAATCTAAAAAAAATAAAACATACTGTAATTCATGAAAATGGGGAGAATGCTATCTGGAGTTTGAAGTATATTATTAGTTAGTTTTCACTGTCTTATGACTGTGATTCATAAGTAAATCTTTGTTAAATCACTCCTATATTCTCATTTAAGATAAGACTCATGGGAGTTGTTCCCCAATTGAAAGTAAACTGATTGACACAGCTTCCTGAAATTTCCCTTCTCTAAAATAATAAAATGTGTAAGAGTCACTTACAAAACAGCACAGTAACAAAAATACCCCAAAATAATAACAAAAAGATTGATAACACAAGGTAAGGAGCATAGAATAATGCCATAAACTATAAAAAACTGTTGCTCTTTTATAAACCCCAAAATTAAGAACAATATGAAATAGAGAGAAAGGTATCACGCAGATTGATTCTCATTCCCTCTTTCCCACAGTCACTGTAATGAAAAGTTGCCAGAACCCTGCACGTTGTAGCCGAGAGAGAGGAGAACTGAGTAGACCTCCTTTTTGTTTTCTTTCCAGAAGGAGGAGCAGTACAGGAAATGGCTGCCTGAGAAAAGAGGATGAAATGGAGAAACAATCAATGGTGCTGTGGTTCTTTGTTGGAAATGATTCCAAAGCAAAGCACAAAATTAGCTATCAGGAGGGTATTTCTCTCTGAAAATGGGATTCCTCTTGTTAATGTAATGAATTCTGGTAAGGATATATAGCAAAATGATAGAATCCCAGATTTTGAAAAGGGGCGATGCAATATAATTTTAGTTATAGTTCTTCTCTTACAATTCCTTCGAGTTACAGAATCATCGATAGAACAGAAATTTTCAGGATCACTCAAACTCTGTCTTTACAGGAAAAAAAAATTCAGATAAGAAGAGATCTGACAGAATGCCAAAGAAAGACTGATATGCATTATAAAAAATAAAGAAACAGCATGATTCAGAGGGAAAATAAGGATAAAAGTGTGCAATTACCAGTATTTTTATACAGAAGAAAATAATCTGGAGAAGAAACTTCCTGCAATACTTATAACACAGTGCAATGAAATAAAGACAAAATTTGTGAAATAAGAACTCAAAAATAAGGTGATAAAACAATGATATGACTGAATAATAGCCCTTGTCTGACATGATTTTTATTCAAAGGTCAAGGGTATAGGTACACATTCTCAAACATGGCACATAAATTATTTTTGAAAATAAGTTAAAATGACATTTATGGTTTTAACTTTCAGCAAGATAAAGATCCACTTCTTCCATACTCCTATTGTTAAAATCCGTGGGTATTATAGAAGACACATGTAGAAGGCTGTGAGCTCAGGATCCAAAGAATGACATGGTCATGAGATCCCAGAGTTTTCTTTTTCCTTCAGATATCCCTGACTTGGAGCTGAAGAAGACAAAGACAACAACCTAGAAATGCTAACAGAAGGGGGGGGGGGGGAATCTAACAAATCCTGCTCACCTTAGCAAAGAGAATAGAAAAGGAGACCTAGCAAGACAAAAAAACTTTTAAACATCAACTACTTTTCTTTAGCCAGATACCACAGAAAAACTGTGACCCAAGCCATACACCCTCACCAGCCAAGACTGAATGTGAAGCCCAGACCTTTAGCATCTTCATGCTGGAACCTAGCACACCAATCCCCCAAACCTACCAACTGGTGTCAGAGAAGGCCGAATAGAGACAGAGCCAGTGTTTCATTTCCTCCTGCTGTAAAGACAAGGTAAAGACAACCCTCCCCCACACCACTGCCCAACCCCAATAACAGTGGAAACAGCATGGAAAGCCTGGAACTCCAGAAAACAATGTCTTATTTAAGATATTCAAAGAAATAAAATGTCATCAAAGGATTTTATCAAGAAAATCTAATGCTCAAATATAAGGAGGGACACAGGTAAAGATCACAAACACAGAAGGACTCACTGGCATTTCATGATTGGATTTCATAGAGAATGCCAGTGAGGCAATCAAAATAACCAAAGAACTAATCACATCAAGACTACAAATGGGCATGAAATATGTATTTACCCACAGAGCTAAAACTTGATGATCATAAAAGATACAGAGTAGATGAGATGCCAGTCATTAGTAGGTAAATGTTGATAACTGGTCTTTGGCGGGGGGGGGGCTGGGGGAAGCCCTTATTTGAGTTTGTTAATTTTTGTGGTGTAAATATTCTCATTTTAACCAATTTTGAGCTACCAACTTAAGGAGGTTCCTACTGATAAAAGATGAAGCAATCTGAGCATCTGTAGAATTAATAGCTGCAGTAAACCAAAGCACAACAAATGTGTTTAAATCCATAAATTTATTATGATTGTTTAAAAAAGAACACCTCACAATCCGTTGATCATAATTAGAGAAGACCATAAGGAATTAAGTCATTTTGAATAAAAAAGAGACAAACATTTATTCTCTCATTCCTATAAAATAAGTACCCCAGGAAAACAGTATAGTATATGAGGAGATCTTATATAATTTAACATAAACATTTTTCAATTTTTAATGAAATAAGTGTCAAAACACTGACCACTGCTGACATCACAAAGAGAGACACAGTTGATATTAGGTACTTCCTAAAGAAGGTGCCTCCTGTGAAGCAGCCCCAGAAATGCTAGATCTAACTACAAATTGATAATAAATACAGGAGAGAGATGAACATGTTAAATGATGCCACTGGAATGAAAGCAACACATCCATACCATGTTGGTTGGGAGACCAACAGGACAAGAAACAAAACCAAATAAAAAAATCAGGGATTTTTTTAAATAATGAATTATAAAGAAAAAACAGAGTGAGCACCCTGAAACACCAATTCAAAAGAACCTATGTACCCCAATATTCATTGCAGCACAATTTACAATAGCCAAATGTTGGAAGCGACCTAGGTGCCCATCAGTAAAAGAGTGGATCAAAAAACTATGGTACATTTACACGATGGAATAGTATGCAGCAGGAAGGAAGAAGGAACTCACCCTTCATGACAGCATGGATGGAACTGGAGAGCATTATGCTAAGTGAAATAAGCCAGGCAGTGAAAGAACATATGATCTCACCTATAAGTGGAATAAAATCAATAAAACAAACAAGCAAGCAAAACATAACCAGAGACATTGAAATTAAGAACAAACTGATAGTAATCAGAGGGGAGGCAGGAGGGAATAATGGGCAGAAAAAGTGGAAGGTTTTTCAGGAACATGTATAAAGGACCCATGGACAAAACCAAACGTGGGCAGGATCAAGGGAGGGAAGTGGGGATGGCTGGGATCGGGGGGATGGGGGGGAAGGGAGATAACTGTATTTGAAGAACAAAAAAATTTTGAAAAAAGAAGACTTAAAAGCTGTTATTTGCAAACAGCTCCAACAATGAGTTAACATCCAAAATAAATAGAGAACTTGTACAACTCAACACCAAACAATCTAATTTAAAAAATGGGCATAGGACATGAACAGACATCCTTCCCAAAAGACATACAAGTGGACAGCAGATACATGAAAAGATGTTCAGCTTCACTAGCTATTAGGGAAATATAAATTGAAATTACAATGCGATGCCATCACACACCTGTTAGAATTGCTATTATCAACAAGACAGGTAACTGAAGTGTCTGAGAGGTTGTGGAGAAAATGGGAACACTTATTCACTGATGGTAGGAGTGTAAACTGGTACAGCAACTATGGAAAACAGTATGGAGGATCCTCAAATAATTAAGAATAGAGTTACCATATGACCTGGAAAACACTCTTCTGGGTATCACTCCCCAAAATTGAAAACATTTGCAAAGGTATATGCACTTCTGTGTTCATTGCAACACTATTCACAGTGGCCAAGACATACAAACAACTAAAGTATTCTTCAGTACATGATTAGATAAGGAAGATGTGTTACATGAATACTACTCAGCCATAGAGAAGATGAAATACTGCCATATTGGACAACAATGATGGGCCTGAAAATATTATGCTAAGTGAAATAAGTCAGTCAGAAAAAACTAAGAACCCTATGACTTCACTCGTATATATGATATAAACCTGAATCTCATAGACACAGACAACAATATGATGGTCACTGGAGGGAATGGGGCTGGGGATGTAAATGGGGCTAAATGTGTGGTGACAGAAGATTTAACTTTGGGTAGTGGGTACACAATGCAGTACACAGATTATATATCACAGAACTGTACACTTAAAATATATATAATCTTATAACCAATATCACTCCAATAAATTTAATGCATAGAAAAATAAACATTAAACAGTTTTAAAATCCTTAAAAAAGAAAACTTAAGATACAAATTAACCAATCAAAATGTATAACTCTTTTTTTGTATCTCAAAATAATCAATATGCTATAAAAATAAAAAGCACAACCACTGGATGATAAATAAATATGTACATTATCTACATTTCTATGACATCCCTACTTATTTTTTATTTTTTGAGAGGGTGTGATGAAGATAAATTTAGTTATACTTTAAAAGGTAGTTGTTGTGTTTTATACATGTACAAGGCAGGACCCCCCAAAACCTGAAATTTATTTACAAAAAATTAAATTTTTATTCTTACATGCTTAAACTTCAGTCAACTTCAAGTTTCCCTTTGATGCAATACACCTATCTAAACATTTTTTTCCTTTGCTCAAAGCTGTTTTTGAAATCATCACTTTTGATGTCTTTTAGTCCTTCTGCTGTTTTTAGTTTCATCTTTTCCACATCAGCAAAACACTTTCCTTTGCAGACATTTTTCATCCAGGGAAATAATAAAAAAGTTGATTGGATGAGATCAGGTGAATAGGAAGGGTGGGGCACAAGGCTACAGATGAGATCAAAGGTGACCTGATAAAGAGCCTTGAAAGCCAGACTTACAGTCAAGATGGAGGCATAGGTAGACACACTGTGCCTCCTTGCACAAACAAAATTAAGGACAACAAAGATTTAGAAACAAGAAAACAACCATAACTGATAGAAAATTGAACTGTACAGAAGTCCAACAACCATTCATCCAGACTTGTAAGACGGGCAGATTTGAGGCAGGAAAAAGTGGAGGTTGGTAGACGCAGGCACACAGGCAGCAGCTGGCAGATCCCAGGTGTACTGGTGGTGGCTAGCAGAACCCAGGTGCACAGGTGGTGGCTATCGGGCCCCAGGCATGGGGTGGCAACAGTGCAGACCCAGTGAGGCTGCACAAGGCGGCTGGCTGACCAGGCAGTCCCACATTCACATGCAGATAATCCAGGTGAAAACTGGGAGTGAGACAGACCTCACAACCCAGGGCCCTAGTGCTGGAAAATAAAGCCTAAAAACACCAATTGAAAACACTTGTGGGGATTGAGGTGCCAGGAGAGATACCCAGCCTCACAGGAGAGTTCATTGGAGAGACCCACAGGGTCCTAGAAAGTACACAAGCCCACCAGCACAGAAATCAGCACCAAAAGGGCCAAATTTGCCTGTGAGAAGTGGTGGAAGGGACTGGAATCTGAGAGAGTGGGGCAAGCACTACTGTTCCCTCTCAGAACCCACCCCCACATACAGCATCACAACCCAGTGACTGGGCTACCCTGACCTGGTGAATACCTAAGGCTTTACCCCTCAGTATGTAATAAGGGTGACCAGACCAAAAACAAAACAAGACAAAACAAAACAAAACAAAACAAAAAAAACAAAACCACAAATGTCTCAAACAAGAGAACAGATCAAAGCCCCAGAACCAATTCATCTAAGTGACCAAGAGATAGCCAACCTATCAGATTCACAGTTCAAAGCCCTGGTGATCAGGATGCTCACAGAATTGGTTGATTTTGGTCACAAATTAGATGAACAAATGAAGGCTACACTAAGTGAGATGAAGGAAAATGCACAGAGAACTAATAGTGATGGGAGGAAAACTGGGACTCAAATCAATGGAGTGGACCAGAAGGAAGAAAGAAACAACCAAACAGAAAAGAATGAAGAAACAAAAATTTCAAAAAAAATGAGGAGAGGCTTAGGAACCTCCAGGACATCTTTAAACATCCCAAAATCCAAATTATAGGGGTACTAGAAGAAGAAAAGGAAGAGCAACAAGTGGAAAACTTATTTGAAAATAATAATAAAGGAAAACTTCCCCAATATGGCAAAGGAAATAGACTTCCAGGAAGTCCAGGAAGGTCAGAGAGTCCCAAAGAAGTTGGACCCAAGGAGGAACATGCCAAGGCACATCATAATTACATTAGCCAAGATTAAAATGAAGGAGAGAATTCTAGAAGCAGTAAGGGATAAGGGGACAGTCACCTACCAAGGAGTTCCCATCAGACTGTCAGCTGATTTCTCAAAAGAGACCTTGCAGGCAAGGAAGGGGCTGGAAAGAAGTATTCCAAATCATGAAAGTCAAGGACCTACATCCAAGATTGCTCTATCCAGTGAAGCTTTCATTTAGAATGGAAGGGAAAATAAAGTGCTTCCCAGATAAGGTCAAGTTAAAGGAATTCATCATCATCAAGCCCTTATTATATGAAATGTTAAAGGGACTCATCTAAGCAAAAGAAGATAAAAATAGGACAGTAAAAAGACAGCAAACTCAAAGATATTAACAACCACACCTAAAACAAAAGCAAACTAAGCAAACAACCAGAATAGGAGCAGAAACACAGAAATGGAGATCACATGGAGGGTCAACAACAGGGGAGTGGGAGGAGGAGAAAGAGGGAAAAGGTACAGAGAATAAGTAGCATAGATGGTGGGTAGAAAATAGACAGGGGGAGGGCAAGAATAGTAGGGTAAATGTGGAAGTTAAAGAACTTATTGATACATGGACATGAACTAAAGGGGGGAATGTGGGTGGGAGGGGGTGTGCAGTGTGGAGGGTTATGAAGGGGGAATGGGGCAACTCTAGTAGCATAATCAATAAAATACATTTAAAAAAAGAAGTCATCAGCAAAATAAAAATGGAACCAACCATATGGGGAAAAGAAAGGAAACAATAAAAATGGCAATTACATCCAAGAGACATGAGAATGCAAACAGTAATCAGTTTATTAACTAAATTGCTGGTATTGTACTTCAAATTTGGGTCTGACCTTCCTAGCAGCCAGAGGAAAAAGGAGCTCATGCATTATATATTTCTTACATGGAAGAGCAGAATAAGACTTTCTGTTGGGTTGGCCAAAATGTCCTTGTGGTTTTTTTTCTATTAAAAAAACTCACATTGTTCATTTTTACCAATAACTTTAATGATTTGCATATTTTATGCCTGCTATCTCCTGCATAGTATAACATTGATTGTTCTCAATTAATATCTCATTTTGATCACCATTCCCATCAACTGGCCTACCCATCCATGGAGGATTGTCCAGCAAGAAATCTCCAGCATGAAACTTTGCAAACCACTTTTGACACACTTGATCAGTCATAGCACCTTCTCCACACACTGTACACATCTTTCTTTTGCCTGTTTCATTGTGTTTTTACCTTTCTTGAAATAACAAACCATAATATGCCAAAAAAATAAAAAAGAGCCTTGAAGGTCAATCCCTTTAGAAGTGCATTCCATGCAAAAGGAATTGTCCTGAAAAAAGTAGGGAACAGTAGGGATCCAGTCAAATTCCGCCATCAGGAAGCGTGCCAGGGTCCAGCTGATCAAAAGTGGCAAAAACAAACAAAAACAGCCTTTATGTGTCCAATAATTGTTGTTGGATTTTAATGAAGAACATTATAAGGTTCTGGTTGCTGGATTTGGTTGCAAAAGTCATGCTGGTGGTGATATTCCTGGTGTCCTCTGTAAAGTTGTCAAAGTAGCCAATGTCTCTCTTTTAGCATTACACAAAGGCAATGAGGAAAGACCAAGATTATTAGTTTTAATGATGAAAACACAGTAGTAATACATTTTCATATGCAAAAAAGTAAAATTCTGAATTTGATTTTGGCTAAAGTGTCAAGTTTCCATATTTAGGTTTTTCTTTTATCTATCTCCAATATTACTATATCTCATTATTCTTATTAACAATAGCTTCAAAATAGAATTTATTTAACTCATAGGAAAATGCCCCAATTTTGTTTTTATTCTTCAGACATATTCTGGCTCTACCTGGGAATTGTTCTTTCATATCAAGATTGAAACAAAACAAATAACAAGTCTAAAATGAATGTAGCTCTGCTGACATTTTGATTAGAATTTAATTTCATTATTGAACAATACAGATAGTATTGCTATCTAAACAATATTAACATTTCCATGAACATAATATATTTTCCCATTTATTTGTTTTCAAATGTCATTCATATAATAATTTTAATTTTTTCACATAGTCTATGGATATCTAGTTATATTTATTTCTGGGCACTTATAATTTTGTTGTAATTATGTGTTTTTTCCTAATTACATGTAGTACATATTCATTGCTTGTGTATAGAAATGTAACTAAAATTATTTTAGAAAATGAAAACTATAAAATATCTTGAGTCCTAACCCTTATTTACAGATAATTTTCAATTTTTATATAAGTAGTTATTTTCTCTGCAAATACTCATTTCTTCCCTTCTATTTCTAGCCCTTACACCTTGCATTTTCTTTCCTTGTCTTTCTTTCCTAGGCAGGACTTTCAGAATGATATTTAAAAACAGCAACAGAAACAAGTATCTTTGTCTTACTTCTGTTCTTAAACACAAACTTTTTTCTCATTAAGTATGATGATTGCTATGGGTTTTATATAAATCTCCTTTCTCAGTTTAAAGTATTTCCTTCCATTGCTATGCTGCTAAGAAGGATGCTTCAGTGCTGTATTTGAGATAAATATTTTCTGGTATATATTGGGATGATTTAATGATATATTTTGTTTGTTAATATCTTGTTTAGAATTTTTTCATCTGCAGTCGTAAGTGTATATTTTGCAGATATATTGAATTTTCCCCTTTATCTTTCTCCATCTGCTTTTTTTTTTAAGGTTAGGATAGCAGCACCATAAAATATGTTGGAAAAATTTTCCTTCTTTTTTGTATTCTAGAAAAATTTTTATAAGCTTGGATTAATCTGTTCTTAGAACACATAGATAAAACATATACATAAAATGGGTTTTAGTGTTTTGTTTATAAAAAGATTTTCATTATTTTTTTCAATTATTTTAGTGGTCAAAACATTCAACTTAACTATTAGTTCTTAGTATATGATACATATATTTGTTTTAAATGTGAGCTGGAGTCCAGAGACAATATTTGAGTCATATAGATAGTACCAGTGTTCTTATTTTTTTCTTGGTGATGAAATTCCTGCATTTCATATTCCTTCACATTTAACTTGCTAATGAAGTGCTCTGATTGTACTGCATACCTCTCCAGATACATTTCCTTTAGACTGTCTCATGAGACATCATGTAATCAAAATTCATACGAGATTACATGAAAAACTTCATATAAGAGCATAATTAAAAATAAAAACATATTTCTTACAAAGTATATGTAAAACCAGTGAGCATGATGCTCATTTTGCTGTTGCTGAAAGTAAGGTTTGTAATATTAAAAAACTCTAATGTTTAAGAAAATGATTAGAGCTTAGAATATATAACTTTGAGGGGAAAATCAATAAACCAAAATGGCTAGTTATAGGGAAAAACTACCTACTTAACATGGATAGCCTGGAGGATGGAGGACACTGGAGCAGGTTTTCCCGGTTCTCCTCCCAACCATGCACAGGGACCTGATTTCCAACTTCTAACACCTTTTTTTCCCCTAATGCTTTGGGCATTGGAACCTTTAGCCTACCTAGCAGGCTGGAGGTGTCAGATTAGAGGTTCCCAGAATTCCCCAGTTGGTGGTGGATATAATCCAGAGGATGAGGCCAATGGTTGTCCAGAGAGCTGGATATGTGTAATTGGACACTTCTAACTCCCCTCTTTCTTTTATAATGTACATCCTGTCCAAAATAATTCCCATGATGGCAGCTGTTTTCAAGGATATAGCCTCAAGATCATAATGGCTGATCTTGAGACCATGTGGATGGTATTCCTGACTACTGAACACAGGTAACACCTCCATTTAAACTTTAAGATTCTGGGAGTCAGGTGTGATATACTGTTTTGCAGCACCTGTAATAAACCTTCTATGTAAGTTTCCTTGCTTATTAAACCTGCTACCTACCAGCTGCACAGGCCTGCCTCTCTCTTTGGTGTCTCTTGCCCTCTGTGTATGGGAGCCTGTTTGCAAACCAACACCTGGGATTGAGCTATTATTTCCCAGAGTGGTAACTTGATTATACTTGAGTTCCTGGCTGTCTTCTCCCTATCTTATTCTCCAGTCTCCTGCCTGCATTCTCTGGAGTTACATTCCAAATAAACTAATTGGATTTGAATATAGTTTTCAGGGTCAGCTTATTTGGAAATCCCAAAAAGACAGAAGTTTTCTTAAGGAGCAAGTCCTCAGGATGGTTTTCTATAATTGGGCAACTTTCTGCCCAATGACTTCAAGAGTTTCATTGCAGGTTCTGGGTGATAACAACATCTGGCATGTTTTTTTTGCATCACAATTACTACAAATTTCCACAGAGTGAATTGAGAAAGGATGCAGGTATAAGAGGATACACTAGTTTATGCCTTATTTCTGGCATTTGAGTGTTATTGAGATATTAATTAGAATGCCTGTGAAATTGATTGGTTTTGTTGTACCATCAATGAGCCAAAAGAAGGATGTATGGCTCGTGACATCCAATTCCAAAACCAGGATGTGATGAGTAAGCCAGAAGTATTCTGGCACCATTAAAAGAGATCCTTATGTCATACAAGCAAGAAAAAAATCAAAACTAGAAGTTGATGGCAGGCATTTGCTCATGGGATCTCTAAGTCAATTGTTGCTGTCCTTGCTGTTCTTATATTCATTTTTCTGACTTCTGTTAAAGAAATTAAATTATCTTTAAAACATGAAAAATCAGGTACTTTGAAGTACCATATAGAAGGCCATCTACTTTGACGCCAACTATCTTTTGTGGTGGCTATACATATATATATATATATATATATATATATTTTTTTTTTTTTTTAGACACCTTCTTCTGTAATGTAATCTTGACCAATACGATTGATTAATCAACAAAATTCTGTTAAAGCAGAAAATTAGTGAAACTAAACACAAGCGCCTCTTACATATTTTCACTTAAATATATGTGAATATTCCCTTAAATATTAATATATCTGGGGGACCAGGACCTATTTTTAGAGAATGATTCTATTCATATTTTATCAGTTTACATAGCCTTCAACTCAATAAAGTAAGATGCTACTATCTGAAGGTAGCCTACCTGCTTCCTGCACACTCAACACACTGTGGGTTAGTGCTATCAATTTAACTGGCCAGTTGTTTAAATATTATAGAAGTCAGTGAAGAGATATATTGTTTTACAGATGAATTTCATGGACCTCTGAAAAGAAATATCTAATAAAGTTATGATATAATAACCTAGAAAATGAGTGACAGAGTTTCTAAATACACCAAGATGTGTAAATGTAAATAATTTTTTATCAGCAAATGCACATAATATTGCATTGGCCAAAATGTTTGTTTTTTTTTCTTCCCTAAGATGGCTCTAGTGGTGCTTAATTGTCTTTAACTTCTTTCAAAATAATTTTGTTAGATTGTATTGTTGAAAGTGTTTGCTGCCAAGATGGAGGAGTAACTGGACGTTCTGTACCTCCTCTCACAGCCAAGATTAGGCACTACAAAAATATAGGACCAAAAAATAGAAAACCCAACCAGGACAGAGGGAGGATTGAATTGTGCGGTAATCCCATGGTGATTCACCCAGACCGGCGACAGAAGGAGGCCCCGCGACCAGAGGTGGTGCTGTGACTGGAGGCGGCCAAGAGACCGGAGGAGGCCCTGGGACTCGGAGCGGCCCTGGGACCAGAGGAGGTCCTGTGTCCGGAGAAGGTCCTGAGTCTGGAGGAGGCCCTGGGACCAGGACCGGGGTGGCTCTGCGACTGGGGGTGGCCAAGCAACTGGGGGAGGCTCTGCGACCAGGAGCAGCTCTCCAACTCCAGGAGGCCCTGTGACCAGGGGAGGCCCTGTGACGGGTGTGGCTCTGCGACTGGGGGAGGCCCTGCAATCGCGGGCAGCCCTGTGACTAAAGGCAGCCAAGTGACCGAACGCAGCCCTGGGACCGGGGCAGGAGGTGGCTCTGCAACTGGTGGCCCTGCAAACAGAGGAGGGGGCTTTGTGTAAGACCCAGAGCACACACCCGTGATCCTAGCTGAAACAGTGGAAGCTGTAAATGCCAGGATACTGGAAGGAGACTGCACCACTGAATCTCACAGGTATTCTACCACAGAAGTTCACACCATAAACCCAGGGAGCCAGAACAGATCAATTTAAGAAGCTGAGTGTGACAACAAGAGTCTCACAAACAATGCGAAGACAAAGAAACAATCCCCAAATGAAAGAAAAGGAGGAAGCCCCAGAAAGAATGCTAAATGAAATGGAGGCAACTCAACTATCAGACATTGAGTTCAAAACAATGGTTGTCAGGAAGCTCCATGAGCTCTCAATGAGCTACCAGAAACTACAGGGAAG
>PVKU01013576.1:0-28857 GCA_004027475.1 Anoura caudifer | reverse complement strand
TTATTCGAGTATTTTTTGAATTGCTTACCACACACACACACTCGCACACTGATATGTGTGGGGGAAAATACATTCATTCACTGTTCTTGTTTTTTAACCTTATAGACTCATACAACTGTTTTCTAAAGTTAATTAGGTCTTTGTAAATTCATTTGTCACAGTCTACATTTCCCCTGATAGCCCTGTTAATGCTTGTCTTATTTCATTGTTAATTCTATTAAGTTAGCCCAATTTCCCCCTTTGATCCCCTTCCTCCCACCCACCCCCCATTCCCATGTCAATCCCCACACCATTGTCCATGTCCACTGTTCTTGCATATTTATTCTTTGTCTAATCCCTTCACCTTCTTTCAACCAGTCCCAACCTCTCCCCTCCCCTTCCGTCTTACAGCTGTCAGTCTGTTCCTTTTTTCTGAGCCTCTGATTATATTTTGCTTGTTGGTTTATTTTGTTCCTTAGATTCCAGTTGTAAGTGAGATCCTATGGTATTTGTTTTTCATTGCCTGGCTTACTTCACTTAGCATAACAGCCTCCAACTCCATCCATGCTGTCACAAATGTAAGAATCCCTTCTTTTTTGCTGCTGTGTAATATTCCATTGTATACATGTACTTCAGCTCTTTGTTCCACTTATTGACTATCTACTGATGGACACTAAGGCTGTTTCCAAATCTTGGCTATTGTAAATGATGTTGCTATGAATACAGGGGTGCACATACTCTTTTGAATTGGCATTTTGGGATTCTTTGGATATATTCCCAGAAGTAGAGTCACTGGGTCAAATGGCAGTTTCATTTTTAATTTTATGAGGAAACTCCATACTGTTTTCCAGAGTGGTTGCACCAGTCCGATGCTTTTCTTATTACACATATAATAAAACTTACAGTGTTCAGTTTTGAGGGATTTGAAAAATGTTAGAGTCAAGTTTCTACCGCCACAATAATATAAGAACAGTTCTTTCACTCCAAAATGTTCCCATTCTATCTTTGTAATTAATCCCCCTCCCATTCCATTTACCTGCAACCACTGGTCCGCATATTTTCTATCCTTACACTTTTGCTTTTCCAGAATGTCATGTAAATGGAATCATGCAACACAACTCCTTTTGTTTCTGAGTTATTTCATTTAGTCACATATATACAAGAGTCATTCCTGTTCTTATGTTAAACAACAGTTTATTGCTTTTTAATGTTGAATAGAATTTCATTGTGTGGATACAAATACAGTTTTGTTTACCCATTTACCTGATGAAGTTCTATTTATTGTCATTGCTAAATGATGTTTCCACACATATGCGCACAACTTTTTGTGTGTATACAAGTTTTGATTTGTGTAAATACTTTGAAGTAGATTTCTTGGTAATATAATAAGTATGGCATATGTTTAACTTTTAAGAACAGCTCAACTGTTTTCTAAAGTGCCTGTTCCACTTTAAAGTGCCACCAGCAACACATGAGAACTCCAGTGTTTTCACATTCTCTGCTGCCCTGGTATTCTTTCTCGCTCTCGCTCTCTCTCAGCCATCTGATAGATGTGGTTTAATTTACATTTACCTAATGAGTAATTGTGCTGTGTATCTTTTCATAAACTTATTTACAATCTGTATATCTTATTTGGTGTAGGGGGTTTGCAAAAGATAATTCTGTGGTGATTTTTTGTTACTTGAATGTAACTTTTTAAAAAATCTGAATGCCTTCAAGATGTTCCTTTTATCTAGTTTTCCATTTTTTCATGTAATATGCTTAATGGTTTTGAAAAAATTCTTGTTTTGAGTGTGTGGAATTTGTTGTTTTGGTTCAGTTTCCTACGAGTTCTGTAATTTCTAATTTGGATCTGTTGTTATTTTTGGAAAAATTTTATTATTTCTTCAAATATTTCTTCTGCTCCATTTCTCTCTTTTCTACTGGGATCACACTTCTTGTAAGAAAGACCATTAACTACTGTCCAAGAAGCTTTGGATCTACCCCCTCTCTCTTACCTCTCCCTCTTTCTCTGTTTCTGTTTGCATAATTTTAATAGACATTTTATATTCACTGACTTTTTCCTTTGCTGAATCTAATGATGAACGATTATAGGCATTTTTAGCTCTGTTACTATATTTTCCATTTCCAGCTTTATAATTTGATTTTTAACCTACTCTTCTTCTATCTGCTGATATTACCTAAATGATCAAGTATTATCCATCTTTTCCATTAGAAACTTAGACATATCAATCATCATTATTTTAAATTCCCTGTTACATAGTTTAACATTTCTAGTTTTGAAAATTGATTTGCATCTTAAGAGTGTGTTTTTAAATGCTTTGCCTTTTTTTTTTTTTTTGGTTAAAAGATGAAAAACAGTATGGAGAATCCTCAAAAAATTAAAATTTAATGTATGCTCCAGCACATCCACTTTTGGAAATTTATCCAAAGGTAACAACAACACTAACTTGAAAAAATATACGCATCCCATATTCATTGCACCACTATTTACAGTAGCCAAGATATGGAAGCAACCTAAGTAGCCTTCGATGAATGAATAAAGAAAATGTGCTATATATACTATGAGATATTACTCAGCCATGAAAAAAGAAATTTGTAGCTCTGTGGGGTAATGGATGTTAACTGGACTTACTATGGTTATCATTTATATTTACATAAATATGTATTTGTATAGAACTTTATGTTGTACACCTGAATCTAATGTCAATTTTATCTAAAAAATAAAAAGTAAATTGTAGGCATCAACCAATTTTTACTTTAAAACTTCAGTTAAATATTTATTTTTTCCTCCTGATATAATGTTTATATACCTACAGCCTGATTCTATCCGCTACTATATAGAAAAATGCCATTGGACAATCATCTTGGGCATGGTATTACCCCATTTTTGGCATGTACCCCAACATACATTTGTGACCAGCACCACACCGCAAAATGAGTGGCACACGGTTCAGAACCATAATCCAAGAGCTGCTACTTGAGGGTTAAAGTTTTAAGGGGCAAAAATCAGGTTATAGAAAAATATATCAAGAATTTCATAGACAAAAATTACAAATGCCTTCCAAAAGTAATGTTAAACATTTTCCTATACTGTCAGATGTTAACATTTTGACAGCATAGGAAAAGTATTAAAACATTTTCCGCCCCATCAAAATTTTGACATTTTTCAAAAGGCACATTCACTAGACACATTAGTTTTGCCTATGGAAAGATACTGTGCATATTATACTCTAAAGTTAAGTTTCACTCAGAAAGAATAAAAATAAGAGAAAAAGATGACATCCAATGTCACCAGAGAGTGACAGAGTACAAGTAGTACATAGAATGTGACAATTTGGAAACCATGTGACAATTTTATGGAAGTATCTCGAGGGAGATATAAATTATATAATTAGCTCTCAGTCATCTGTGGTAATGATAAAATATCAAAGTAGGAAAAATGACCACAAAATTTATATCCTATTCTCTTACTTTTACAGAAAGTTTCAATTGCATCAATTCTTATATCCTGATGCAAACGGAAAACATTTACTCTGAAGGTTCTTTTTCACTTTCCTGTTTCTTCTTCTAAAAAATTACAAAACAAAAGATGATTAAGTGGTAGAAAGAGTATGGATAATAATAATTCATCTGTAAGTCACCAAGTGGTGTGTCTTTACTTTTTTCCTATTTTGAGCCAATAAATCCTATAATACCAAAAATAATAATTTTAAAACAATACAAATATCCAATCTTCTCTCATTGGTAAAGATTCATTAGCTCACTGGGAAAGTAACACTAGAAAATTTCTGACTAAAACTTTTCAAAAGTTTGTCATTGTTAATGAGTTTTTTATGCCTGAAACGATTATTTGGAAGTGAAGAGCTTGCTAATGCAGAGATATTAATAGTACCTAAACCTATTTTCAATGTCCAAAAGGAGACTACATTAAAACTATCATAGGCTCACGATGGAAATCACAATAGTATGTTACTGAATAAGTATGTTTTATTCAGCTTCCTTAACACAGAATATGGATATAAAAATATAAATATTAAAATAAATATATTTAAATTTGAAGTAAACATTTAACTGACACATGTTTCTTGTGCACAGTCTGACTCATGTGATTCTACATTGTTCTAATACAACATGGAAATATTTTAACATAAATTAATACTTCTGGATATATTCATTTTTACATTCACCAAGGCAAGCATATTTTAGATGCATTACTATTAAATTACAATTAAAATATTCAAGTAAATTATTCAAACTTAAGCAACCACATAGATTTGCAGAGGGAATTGGAAATGAGGATTAGTAAGTGAAATTTCATTTAGAAGCAGTATTTAAAAACTTCGGTTGCCTTGATTCCTAACGCAAGGGAAGTAAAAGCAAAAATTAATGAATGAAACTGCATCAAACTAAAAAGCTCCTGCAGAGGGGATAAGATATTTGTGAATGATGCTTCTAGAAAGGGGCTAATATCCAAAATTGTATAAAGAACTCAACCAACAATCAAAAAGTGAAGAATTCAATTAAAAATGGGCAGAAAATCTGAACATTTTCCTAAGGGGAAATACAAATGGCCAACATACATATATGAAAAATGCTCAACTTCACTAGCTGTAAGGGAAATGCAAGTCCAAACCACAGTGAAATACCACTTCATACCTGTTAGAATGCTATTAACAATAAGGCAAGAAATAACAAGTGCTGGAGAGAATGTTAAGTAAAAGGAAACCCCATTCATTGTTGGAGAGAATGCAAACTGGTACAGCCATTATGCAAAACAGTATGGAGTTTCCTCAAAATGTTAAGAATAGAGTTATCATATAACCTAGCAATCCCTCTTTTGGTTGTCTACCGGAAAAATTTGAAAACATAAATTCATAAAAATATATGTATGCTTATGTCCACTGTAGCATTATTCACGGTAGTCAAAACATGAAAACAACTTCAGCAACCTTTGATATATGACTGGATAAAGAAGAAGTGGTATATACAGCTATAAAATGGATAAAATATAGCATTTGCAACATGGAAGGATCTTGAGAGTACGAGCGTCATGCTAAGTGAATAAGGGAGACAGAAAAGAACCACACACTTTCACTTATTGGTGGGACATAAAATAGAAAAAAAACACATGAACAATGTCAGAGACACAGACAGCAGTATGGTGGTTACAAGAGGGGAAGGGGGATGAGAGGAGAATGAGGGGAATGAAATCAAATATATGGTGACAAAAGCAGACTGGACCCTAGGTGGTAACCAAACATCACAATATGCAGATGATGTATTATAGAATTATATGTCTGTGACATGTTATTAACTAATGTTACCCAATAAATTTAAGCTTTAATATTTTTTGGTTATAAAGAAACAATATAATATTTTAATTCATATTTTTTGGAGAGAGAAAAAATCTAATTATATTTTTGCATTTTAGGACAGATTTTTCCAAGGAATAATTCATTAATTTTTTTAAAATACATTTTATTGATATTATGCTATCACAGTTTTCCCATTTTCTCTCCTTTATTACCCTCTGCTCTGCACACCCCTCCCACCAGCATTCCCCCACCTTAGTTCATATCCATGCATCGTACATATAGGTTCTTTGGCTTATACATTTCCCATACTATTCTTAACCTCCCCCTGTCTATTTTGTACCTACTATTTATGATTCTTATTCCCTGTACCTTTTCCCCCATTCTTCTCCTTCCCCATTCCCACTGATAAGTCTCCATGTGATCTCTATTTCTATTAGTCTGTTCCAGTTCTAGTTGTATGCTTAGTTTGTTTTTGTGTTTTATGTTTGGTTGGTGATAGTTAGTTGTGAGTTTGTTGTCATTTTACTGTTTGTATTCTTGATATTTTTCTTAGATAAGTCCCTTTAACATTTCATATAATAAGGGCTTGGTGATGATGAACTCCTTTAACTTGACCTTATCTGGGAAGCTCTTTCTCTGCCCTTCCATTCTAAATGATAGTTTTGCTTCATAGAGTAATTTTGGATGTAAGTCCTTGCCTTTCATGACTTTGAATACATCTTTCTAGCCCCTTCTTGCCTGCAAGGTTCCCTTTGAGAAATCATCTGATAGTCTTATGGGAACTCCTTTGTAAGCAACTGTCTCCTTTTCTCTTGCTGCTTTGAAGATTCTCTCCTTATCTTTAATCTTGGGTAACTTAATGATCATGTGCCTTGGTGTTCTTTCTTGGGTCCGTATTCTTTGGGACTCTAAGCTTCCTGGACTTCCTGGAAGTCTATTTCCTTTGCCAGATTAGGGAAGTTCTTCTTCATTGTGTTTTCAAATAAGTTTTCCATCTCTTGCTCTTGCTCTTCTCCTTCTGGCACAGCTATGATTTGGATGTTGGAACATTTCAAGTTGTCCCAGAGATTCCTAAGACTCTCATTATTTTTTTGAATTTGTGTTTCTTCTTCTACTCTGGTTGAATGCTTATTTCTTCCTTCTGCCCCAAACTATTGACTTGAGTCCCAGTTTCCTTCCCTTCACTGTTGGTTCCCTGTACATTTTCCTTTATTGTTCATAGTCTTCAATTTTTCCTCTATTTTGTGACCATACACAACCATTTCTGTGAGCATCCTTATTACCAGTGTTTTGAACTCTGCATCTGATAGGTTGGCTATCTCTTCATCGCTTAGTTGTATTTTTTCTGGAGCTTTTATGTGTTTTTTCATTTGGGCCATATTTCTTTGTAAGGGAATAGTATAAATGAAAGATAACCTTACGAGTAGAAAATGCATTATTTGAAAATGGGAGGAAAATACAATGCAAAATCAATTAAGAGATTCCCAGGGACAGTAAATTTAGATTAATTATAGGGAGAAACTTTCTAACAAATCCTGAGAAAAAATATAGAATACCCTCCTTTAGGTCTTAAAACAGAATGGTGATTTAATTTTCATTCTTGCCTCAACACATAGTAATAATAATCAATATAATTATTTTGCCATGCAACTTCCAAGACTATATTCCCTGATTTCCAACTCCCTGTGCAGACATGTGCTAATCTGTTGAACATAACTATCTGTTGCCTCTTAAAAATATGTAACATATTTTCCTGTGAAATTTCCTCATGCCCAAATCTATTTACATATGGCCTAGACAGAAGGTGCCTGCATGTGCATACACTGATACACATGTACACATGCAAACACACATATGTATATACACATTTAAACATACACACACGGAAATGTTTATATACACATACATATATATGGGATGGGCTCCTTCTGGAAGAAAAAAATTAGCAAAGCTTGAAACAAGGGATATGGTCTATGAAGAATGCTATCCTCTCCCATTTTCCACACAGAGACACATGGGTTTCCTTATGTTATGAATAATATTGTCATCAACGACACAAGACCTTACATACTATTCACTGTTTTTAAAAGAAAAATCAGTGTTTTTTCATATGAAGGGGGTAATTATCAAAAAGAATTAGGCTGATTCTGTATAGTTTTTACCTTGCCCTTAGGTTTCTCTAGCAGTGATTGTCATCATACTTAGCTGAAAGAAATTTATTGTCCATTAATTTTTCATTTAAATCATGTACTGCATATAACAATAAAATATGGAAGAAGTTCCCCAGAGGTCAATTGGCAAGGTAGGTCAAAATTCTTATAATGTATGTGCTTATGCTCTTGAATTCTATATTTAGGAATTCACCCTAATGAAATTATGTGAGGTCCAGTGTCAGTGTGTTCATCACATTATCCATAGCAGCAAAGTTAATTAGAAAAATGCAAACATCCAACAATAGATGAATATATATGTCATAAGCATAATATACCATGCCATCTTGAAAATTATGTTCTGTCATCAAAAACTTCTCACAGAAGAGAAAAGAAATACATTCATGATCACTTTGAAATATTAGTTTGACAAAAATGCATTTAAAAATGCAGTTGAATTTCCTTTACTAGATATCTTTCCATCTACATAAATAAAATAATTCACATTCCAAACCATTCCACTCTTTTTCCTACTCATTTAATTCCTGGAAATCATCACAGAAATTTGTCTAAAAGATTATTGGGCATTTCCATAACATACCTTTGACTTCTTTTCAAGACAGATGACTTTAACTGATTTAGAGAAACTTTAAAACAGATTCTTAGGCAGACAGCCTTGCATGACTCAGAAAACAAAAAAAAAAACTTTAATGAAAATTTTCAAACATCTAATTTTTAAAAAAATGTAAATAAAATATTTTTAACATTTCTGAGAAAATAATCAAAGCAGGAAATAAAAGTACATTTTCATCTTATATATTTGTCAATGTCTGCATAATATTTCTGGAAGACTATTAAGGCACCAAAGTAGCTCTTTCTGCTGGTAGAAATACAGGTAATTGTTATTTGCTTTTATTTGATTTTATGTGTTTTTAAATAAAGATGTGAATATACAACTTTAAAAACCTCTTCAGCTATGAATTTAAAAATATTTTCTTACTTTTTAGTATTACTTATATAAGCTATCATTTTAAATAAACTTTTTAAGCATTAATAAAAAGAACTCAGCAATGAAAACTTAAAATTATGAAATAAGTCAAACCTATGGTGTTATTTAACAACTGACACAGGAAAAATTAGGATTGTGGAAGTTGAGAAGCCCTTGGAGCTCTAATTCTAATGAAAGGATGAAAATAATGAATTTTTCCTAGTAACAATTAGAAGAAGTAAAAACCAACAAGAGGGTGAATGTTGTTAAATCCCAATGCCTTTGGAGAAATTAGTCTTTGATCTTACAGAGGTGGCAACCGCTAACTGGCATATGCATTCCAAGAAGGTGGAAATACCGTATTTCAATTCAGTTAGGATAAAAGAACAGAGACAGCAATGACAGAAGTAGATGGCAACCCAGTGGGGAAAAAAAACATTTTCTCTGGCTGCCGAGTGCTTTAAATAAATGGTAAAGAGAGTGAAAGATGAGCTACACAGACCACTAACCACCAACACTGCCTCAAGGAGAGTATGACAACAGATGGTGAGCTATGCGTGAAAATAATGCAGGACAAGCTGCAAGTATATGATCTGAACAAGAAAGACAGCGCAGCTCAATGTTTACAAGCTGACCCAAGGAAGGGATCGAATCTTTGCTCCTGAAAAGTACAGTCGTGTTTCCACTGGGCAGTCGTCTACTCCCCTCACAACAGTCTCTCTTCCTGCATCCTAACTGTATTGAGATATGTTATTCCATCTACTAAGAATGCATGTGCCTCTTAAGTGATAGTGTGGAATGTGGTATTTAAACTACTGGTGATACCTGGGACTCTACAGTGCTATGTGCTGTCAAATAATAATGCTTGATATGTGTAGCCTATTGTATTGAGCTCCTTAAAATTTTCAAACTAGTGAAGGTCAATTAATTGATTTGCTGTACTTAAAAGAAATACATTTCATCTATCAAACAATTGAGGAACTTTGAAAATTATGAAAATAAAAAACATTAGCATGTCACCCTTCCCCCCAGATGTTTTAGATTCCATGCTTCATCACTTCAATCTACAAAATTTATAAGGTCCATGGTATTTCTGTCCCTTTTGACACACCTGCCTGGCGAAATTCTATAGCTGGACAAATCAAATTACCTGCCTTTCCTAAGCTTGCACCTGGCACCTGTGTAGTTAAACCCAGCTGCCAATATAAATTTAGAGATTTGACATCAACCAATTTTTTTTTAACTTTCTGGTTACCATTCTATTTCTCCTAGTCATGTGCTTCTCTCATTCTTCAAAATGACTATTTCAAACCTCTTCTATTTTCTTCAACCCTCCATCCTTCTATGCTAGTCAGAAAATGGCATTGCCTCTACTTCAGAGAGAAAACAGGCCAGAGTACGGGTAGTGGGAGGACTCACAACATTGTGTGCGTTTGTGCAGAGCAGCTATCACCTTTCACCTTCTTTGCTATGCCCATGCCTTTGGCTGTCTACTTCCTAAATGATCTTCTTTAGCACCTACAAATATTTAACTCTCTCGACTTATTAAAAGCACATACATATTTTTTCCTCAAGCCCACACATTTTCCTTCCACTCCTTCTTTTTACAATGAAGTGCATACAAAGATGCCCCTTTTTCCCATTTATGTGCTTCCCCTGCACTCCTGCAGAAACAAAATATAACACAGTATGAAGCATCGCCATTCAACTGAAGTATCTCCTGCTAAGAGTCACTGATTCTAAGAGACATTTTTCTATCTTTGATTTTCCACTAATTTCTTTATATCTGAATAGCCTTTGACACACTGATCATTTTCTTTTCAACTCACTCACTTTCTCTGGTGTCTGTGGAACACACTGCTCTGGTTTTCATCTACTTTTTAATTTCTCTCTTAATTTCTTTTGTTGACTTGTACACTACCAATTTTTTATTGTAGGAGTTTATGGTTCTTTCTTAGGTTCTTGTCTTATGCATGACATCCCACACTGTACTGTACATTTATAAATGCAAATCTTTTGAGTGCTCCATTGAATTTCATTTACAAGTAGTTCTCTCATCATCCCTAGGTGGACATCTTTCAGCCACAAGCTCAACTACCCAAAAGAAGTCTGTTTTCTACCCCTCAAACCTATTTTCCATCTAGCTTTGGTTCCTATCTCAATCCACAACAGTCAAGTCCACTCAAATGTTCAGGCAAAAGACCTGAAAGTCATATATCCATCTCTTTTATTTTTGAAATCTAATCAATCTTTATACTTTGGTGATTCCATTTCCTAAATATCTCTCAAATATATCTCTACTACCTTCATCATCTTCCCTATTCTACTTTATTTCTCTTCTGAACTCCGGCAATAATCAACTCTCCAAAAATATGCAATGTTATTAAAAAGCTTTAGGTATGAGACTTTCATATCTCTTTATTTCTCTTAAGGATAAAAACTTGAATTCTCAGTAAGAAATACAAGCCCTCTAGCATCAAACTCCAGCCTTCTATTTTGTGGCAGACAGCGCCGTTTAGATAACGGACAACTCTTTCCAACGTAATTCCTCGTGCTGGACAAGACCCACCTTCCCAGCCTCTCTTGCAAGTGAGAAGCGTTTCAACATAGAAATATTTCTACATACGTAGATATACATATATATAAAGTGAAACTACAAATACCATTGTAATGTGTGCTATTTGTGGGGGGTGGGACTTAGTGCATCAGTTAGATACTTAACAAATAATGACTGTTTAACTTTCTTGTTTAAAAGGGTCATCACTCCCTTCTTCTTGCCTTGAATATGGAAATGATGGTTAGAGGTACATCGCACATCTAGATTATAAAGCATTAAAAGGAGGGTGAAAGCCAGACATTAAGAAGGACAGAGATAGGAAGACCGGAGAAGCCCAGATAGCTCATAACATACTGAGCAGATAAACCCATGAGAGACTAATTTCTTTTTTCCAAAGGAAACATATGAAAGAATAAATATCACTGGGAAGGTAAATATATAATAAGGGTATTGTATTAATCACTTATAAAGCTAGTATGAAAGTTTAAAGACAAAAATAGTAAAAAGAACTATAACCACACATCACCCCCACTGATTACTACAGTGAAGTCATCATTGTTCACGCATGCACATTCCAGCTCACTCTCCTTGGCTGCCAGGTTACACCGATGTCGGGCAAACTGTTCTCATCACATTAACAATGGCTGGACTTTTTCTGGACGGACTCATACAGTTAGGTTATTAATTTGGGTTTTTTAAATGTATGTGTTTACTGCCATAAAATTTCCTCTTACCACTGCTTTCTCCAGGCCCCATAAGTTTTGGTATATTGTATTTTTGTTTTCATTTATCTCAAGATGTTTTCTCAATTCCCTATTTATTTGATATACTTGTTGATGAGGATTGTTATTTTTCACACATTTGTGAATTTTCCAGTTTTTCTTTTGTTACTGATTTCTAATTTCATTCCTTGTGACCAGGAAAGAAATTCTGTATGGTGTCAGTCTTTCTCAACATATTAAGACTTATTTGTGGCCTAAAATATGTGTTCTAAAATATGCTCTATCCAGGAGAATGCTCCCTGTGAACTTGACCAGAAATATATTCTGCTGTTGTTGGGGGGAGTGTTCTGTATATTTCTGTTAGATCAAGTTGATTTTGATGTTGTTTAAGTCCTCTATTTCCTTATAGATCTGTCTTATTGTATTCATTTTTTGAAAGTTGGGTATTGAAGTTTCCAACTACTATTGTCAAACTGTCTATTTTTCCCTTTACTTCTGTCAACGTTTGCTTTTTATTGGGGGCGGGTTCTGTTATTTGTTGCATCTGTTTATAATTGTTATATATTCTTGATGACTTGACCATTTTATCAATATAAAATGTCCTTCCCTCTGGTTAAAAAAAAGAACTATAACAACAATCCTTAGTTAATGGATACACAAATAGAAATGTACAAGGGAGGACCCAAATAAACCAGAATTTATTTATTAAAAAATTGTATTTATTCTTACATATTTAACTTCAGTTACCTTCAAAGTACTCTCCCTATGATGTAATACACCTGTCAAGATGTTTTTTCCAACTGCTCAAAACAGAGTTTTCACTTGTCAATTTTGATGCCTTTTAGTGCTTCTGCCATTTTAGGTTTCCCCTCTACCACATTGGCAAAACGTTTCCCTTTGAGGACTTTTTCCATCCAGGGGAACAAAAAGTGTTGCTCAGGGTGAGGTCAATACAATAGGGAGGGTGGGGCATGAGGATCATGCCATTTTAAGTTAAAAATTGCTGAGCAGTCAGTGCCATGTGGGCAGGTGCGTTCATAAATTACCCATCGTGAAATGGGCAAAGGTGTTCAGTCTTCAAAAAAATTCTTTGAAGCCAAAGGCAGCCTGTCATAACATCACCAGCTGATACACTGACACACTTACCTAGTGGGGACAGCCTGTACTATAAGGGGCCCACCTTCCAGAATATACTTTTGGTGGTGGCGGGTAGTCTCCCCTTGTATATGACATCAAAAACATAAAATATTGGGGGGGGGTAAAAATATTGAACTTTACAATGGCAACAAACAAGTTGTCAAATTAAAATAGACTGCTATATGTGTGTTTTTATGTATAAGCTTCATAATAAACACAAAGCAAAAATCTGTAGTAACTACACAAAGATAAAGAGACAGGAATATAAGCATGCTGCTAAAGAAAGTCAACAAACCAGAAAGGATGAGAGCCAAGAGAAGAAGAAAGAAGCAGAGGAGCAGCAAAAACAACCAGAAAACAATAAAATGTCAATTAGCATGGATCTATCAATAATTACTTTAAATATGGAGGTGGGCAACAGTAGGTTTATAGTTATAAATAAACAAAACAATTTATTCTATTATTATTTATTAATTATATTATCAATACAATACAACAGTAAACCTATTTTTGCCCACCCCTGCATAAACAGACTAAAATTTCAAAAGACATAAAGTGGCTGAATGGATACAAAGATAAGACCCGTCTATGTGCTGCCTATGAGACTCACTTCAGATGTAAGGACACACACAGACAGAAAGTGCAGGAACGGAAAAGACATGCCATGCAAAGGAAACCAAATGGAACTGGAGCAGCCATACTGATATTAGACAGAATAGACTTTAAAACAAAGACTGTAATAAGAGACAAAGCATGGTGTTACATAATAAGAAAGGGTGAGGCCAAAAAAAAGAATCTAAATATTTGTAAATATTTATGTACCCAATATAGGAGCACCTAAAAATACAAAGCAAATAGTAACAGACCTAAAGTGAAAAACAGACAGAAATACAATAAAAATAGAGGGTTTTAACACCCCACTTAAATCAATGGATGGATTATCCAGACAGAACATCAATAAGAAAACATGGAAAACAAGAAAATACTGTTTTCAATAAGAAAACAATAAGAAGACATTTGAGACCAAAAGAACTTAATGGACACATACAGAACTTTCCATCTTAAAGGAATAGAATATAAAATTTTCTCAAGTGCACATGGAACATTACAGGAGAGAGCATATATCAGGCCACAGACAAGTCTCAAATAAGAGTATTGGAATCACATCAGGATCTTTTGCAATCACAATAATACTAAACTAGAAATTAATAACAAAAAGAAAGCTAAAAATTACAAATATGTGGAGATTAAACAACATTACTGAATAACCAATGGATTAAAGAGGCAATCAAAAGGAAAAAAATTAAAAAACCTTACTACAAATGAAAATGAAAATGTAACACCAAAATTTGTAGTATATGGCAAAAGCAGTTCTAAGAGGGATGATCGTAACAATAAATGCCTACTATAGGAAACAGAAGTGTCAAAATAACCTAACTTTTTATCTCAAGGAACTAGAAAAAGAATTTTTAAAAAGGTTCAAATTTAGTAGAAGGGAATACATAAAAAGTAAGAAATAAATGAAATAGAGATGAAAAAGATAATAGAGATCAATGGAATTACAAGCTGGTTCTTAAAAAGAGATGGAAGCAGCCCAAGTGTCCATTATTAGACGAGTGTATAAAACAACTATGGGATATTTCCATAATGGAATTTTACTCAGCTGTAAAAAAGAAGAAGATTTTACCCTTTGCAACAGTATGGATAGACCTGGAGAACATTCTGCTATGTGAAATAAGCCAGTCAGAGAAAGACAAATACCATATCATTCACTCATACGTGGAATCTAATGAGCTGAAATAACAAAGAAAATGGGGCCAGACTCATAGAAGGAGAGCAGGATGACAGCTGGTTGGAGAAGGAAAAAGGACTCACGGACATGGACAACTGTGTGGTGATTGCTGGAAGGAGGGGGCATAAGGGGACTAAATGGTAATGGAAAAATACAATAAAGATTAAATTAAAAAAAGATAAAAACTAAAAAGTCTAGATAAATTCACTGAGAGAGAAAGATAACTCAAAAAAGTATAATCAGAATAAAGGAGATATTACAACTGATTCTATCGACATACAAAAGATGGTAAGAGACCATTGTGAACAATTTTTTGCCAACAAGTTGGATAGCCTAGAAGAATGGATAAATTCCTAGAAATGTACAACCTATCAAGACTGAATCTTGGATAGGAAATCTAAACAGATGGATTGCTAGTAAGAAGATTGAATCAATTATCAGAAACCTCCCAACAACAACAAAAAGTCCAGGACCAGCAGCTTCACTGATGAAGTCTACTAAACATTTAAAAAAAAGGATTAACAATAATCCTTCTCAAACTTTTCTAAAAATTAAGAGAAGGAAAGTTTCAAAACTCACTTTATGAGACCATCATTATGTTGATATCAAAACCAGACAAGGAGACCATAAATAAAAATAAAATTACAGGACAATATCCCTATTAACCTAGATGCAAATATTCTCAACAAAATGTTAGCAACCCAAATTCAACAATATATTTTAAAACTTCATATACCATGATCAAATGGAATTCATTCCAGACACAGAAGGATGGTTCAACATCTGCAAATCACTCAACATGATACACCATATTAACATAATGAAGGATAAAATTCATATGATTATCTTAATAGATGCAGAACAAGCAACTCACAAAATTCAATATCCATTTTGATTGAATATTGCATCTCAACAAATTGCATACAGAGGGAATGAACCTCAACATAATAAAGGCCATGTATGGCAAACTCAGAAAACAGACAAGAATCCTTACTCATACCACTTTTAATTAAGGTGGTGTTAGAGGTCTCAGACAGTGCAATTAGACAGAAAAAGAAATAAAAGTCATCCAAATTAAAAAAAAACTGTCACTATTTGTAAATGACATGATATAATATATAGAAAGCCCTAAAGAATCTATCCCAAAATGTTAGAACTAGTAAACAAATTGTGTAAAATTGCAGGAGACAAAAATCAATACAAAAAATATATTTCATTTCTATAGACTAATGACAAACTGCCAAAAATAGAAATTAATAAAAACAATTGCATTTGCAATTGCATCTAAAATAAAATACCTGAAGATGAATTTAACCAAGGAGGTGTAAGACCTATACATTGAAAACCACAAAATATTAATGAAAGAATTTGGAGAAGACACAAATAAATAGAAATATATTATGCTCTCATTGTTTAGAATCAATACGGTGAGTATGTATATATAACCCAAAATAATCTACAGATTCAATGTAATACCTTTCAAAATTCTAGAGGCAGTTTTCAAAGAATTAGAAAAAAATAATTCTAAAATTTGTTTTTAACCACAAAAAACCCTGAAAAGCCAAAGTAATTTTGAGAAAGAGCAAAGCAGGAGGTATACCGTCCTTGATTTCAAACTGTATTGCAAAACTACAGGTATTAAAATAGCATGGTATTAGAATAAAAACAGACACATATCAATGAAATAGATTAGAGAGCCCAGAAATAAAACCACACACATATCTTCAACTAATTTATGACAAAGGAGACAAGAATATGCAATGAGGGAAAGAATAGTCTCTTTAATAAACCATGTTGGGGAAACTGGACTGTCAAATGCAAAACAATGAAACTCAGCACTATCATATCATATACAAAAATTAACTCAAAATAGTTTAAATACCCAAATGTAAGACTTAAATCCATAAAACTCCTGGAGGGAAACATAGACAGTAATCTATCTGACAAAGGTCTTGATGATGATTTTTTTTAATCTGACACCAAAAACAAAAGCAACAAAAGTAGAACTATATTAAACTAAAAAAGTCAGCATAGAAAAAAATAAGAATGAAAAGGCAACCTATTGAAACGAAATAAACTATGGCAATTCTTGATTCTTAAAAATAATTCTATTAAGTTACAGAATTTACTAAAAATATCATAACTATTTTATTAATTATGTTCTTTACAGCATCTATTTCCCTTTGTATCTTTGTCTACTTAATATTCCTTAGACTAATATTGATATTTTCCCCGGTGACTTATTTCCTGCCAGTTCACCATGAATTTTGCATCATCAATGTCTTTCAAGTGACAAAGTAAGCTCTCTTTGGCTCTAATACCCCTTAGGTCAGCTTTTAAAGTTGATATACTAAGATTATAATTTTTATAATTTGATACCACAATCCTATTTTACATTTTCTAAATATTGGACTCCTTTTTAATTTTTTTTCTATTTTTTTTAAAATGTGGATTTTTTTCTTTTTTCTTGCTTGAAATACATCTAGACTCCATGGTATTGATTTCTTATATTTGACCCATCATTTCTAGTATTTCTTTTTTTACTAAGATTTCATCATTCTCTTTGTTATGTTGTTGAAAACTCCAAAAACACTTGAAAAGTTAATTCCGATTCAAATAGCAATGAATTTATCTTTCCCTCCAAGTTTTTTAATAATGCTCCTCTTAGTGATGTAGAGGAATTCTTTTAGTAAAGCTGTAAATTATTTTATTTCTTCCTCATCTTTTACTCAGCCTTGAATAAAAAGAAATATTTCTGCTCCTTGTGTTTTTTTGGCCCCATACTAGATGGAGATTTTACTTTTTTCCTCCCCATTGCCATTTTCCCCATGGATAGGTTCCTCCTCTCAGATACTGACCTCAAGGTAACTGGATGTGCACAATCCCAAGCCCAATTTCTGGTGCCCAACAGATCATGGCAGATCCAGGTTTTATGAAGGCTGAAGCTTACACAATTTTAGGGGTTCTATTTAAGAAAAAGAATATTAAATTGCAAAAGTAGATACAAAATTGATGTTAGAGCATGTAGAAAGAGTAGATAAAAAAATCAAAACAAATTACTGGCCTTTGGAAATCTGAGCATCTTTCACTTTAATTAACTTTACCAGAAATGTCACATGGAAATTCCTTCTGACTGCAAGATGCTATCCATTACCTCTCCATTCTTATACCACCCCAACCCATCAGAACTGTCTCCCAACTACTCAAAGTGTAAACCAGGAACACAGCGTGGGAATTTGTTAAAGATACAGATCCTTAGGCCACAGCTCAGACCTACTAAATCAGAACTTGCATTTTTTTTTAAAGATTTTATTTATTTTATCTGTAGAGGGAAAGGGAAGGAGAGAGGGAGAGAAACATCAATGTGTGGTTGCCTCTCATGCGTCCCCTGCTGGGAACTGGCCTGCAACCCAGGCATGTGCCCTGACTGGGAATGGAACTGCGATCCTTTGCCCCGCACTCAATCCACTGAGCTACACCAGCCAGGGCAGAACTTGCATTTTGACAAAATCTCCAGGTGATTCACATGAATGTTAATGGTTAAGAAACACTGCATAACCCAGCCAAATAACAGCACCTAAATGGCCTCCGCAAGTGAGGGTCTTGAACCCTAATGAATCAGGGTTTCATGGAAATCAGTTTTTCAGTCAAGGTAAATTCAGCTCACCCCCATTGCTTGGTCTTCTTGCTACAAGGGGAGTTTATTTCTAAATAATGGGGGACAGTTGTTACTCTGCATATAGGCTCTACAAAGCACAAGAAAGTGTTCCTGCTTATTTATGAACTTCACTGAAGGCCTGTCCAGCCTCTGTCCTAACACCTGCTTATTTCACATTCTGGGATGCAAAGTTAATGAAAAATACAACTGATTTTCTTAGCAGCAGATTTCCTCTAGGCAGTGAGAGGAGTTCATTAGCAGCCTGATTTGATAAACCTGCTCTGTGCTGGACCTGTAAGTCCTCCAGTATCTGCAGTTAGAAAGAGAAAAGCTAAGAAAGTTGTCTTGTGGGGGAATATTGTGAAAAGAAAGAGGGGGCCTACTGGCTACAAAGTAAAAGAGAAATGAGGGAGGAAAAAACCTGAAATGAAATGTTTTCCCAAGTTGTTTGCTTTCTAGCATGTGGCATAAATCCTTTTTTTTCTATTTCCTCAAGAATCTTCTGTAAAATCTACTTTGCACCCTAGTGTGTTTTGGAGTGGATTTTCTCTTTTAGGACAAAAAGTGCTGGGTTCTGCAGGGAAGTTGGCAGAAAGCAAAATCACAGGCTGAGCACAGGAGGGCTGATGCCTGTAGGTTACTCCGTACACTGCGGAGTCTCCCTTCCACCCTGCCTTTGCTAGAGGCCCGAGGACTATGGTACTGGATGCAGAGTTCTCCTAATGAGGCTGGGGACCCAAGAGGTTTCACCAGGTCCGAAGGCGCTGTGTGGGAAGGGCATGATGGGCAGAGTTTTCTGAGTGTTTCAGTCAGAAGCTTCATTCTTTTTATCTTATTTGCCCTTAATTTAGTATTTCAGGGAATAAAACTTGGTAGATTGTTCTAAGAATCTAGGAGAAGCTGGAAAATGTACTACTCTTTGTGATCCTGTTCATCTGTAACTCTGATGCCCTCGTGGCTCTATCAGTAGATGATTCTGGAGGATAATCAGGTACTACTTGCTAGACTATCTTTCATTAAACTCAAATAATTTTATGATAGGAAAACTTACTGGTATTGCAAGAACTTTGTGGAATTTTTATAAAAAAGAATATATCAATTATAACATTTTCAGAAACCATTTAGGAAAATTTCATGTAGAAAAATGAGCTCTGTTAAGCATGCTTTTTTTTTAAAAGGAGAAACAGATTTTACCTATGCCCATTGGTATAGGGTCACAGATGGCATTTTATCATTTATCTGAAGAATCTATTTTTTTAAATCCTTTTAGTGGGTTAGACTATTTCTTATCCCCTCCTTGTTGCTTCTTTCTCTTCTATTGTCTCAGCAGCGCCAACTTTCTGATGAAAAATGGATGGCACACGAAATCGATGGCCATGCTCTAATGCCCTCACTTTCCAACCTGCCTCTCAACCATGGACAGAAGATTTATGATGCAGAAAATCTCCCGCCCATATCAATCATGGGAAGGCTCATAGTCGTTTCTTCATTGGGCAGTAGCGGACGTTAATATGAATTCACTGATCAGATAAAAAACCAAATCATTAAAATATATACTTTGAACTTGCTTCTTTTGAAGGTGGTTTATTTCAGTAAAGTTGCTGGGTGTGCTTTTTCTCCTGGCATGATAAACTAAATGTTTTTAAATAAAAGAGTAAATTAATTTTTTAAATATTGAATACGTATCTACACATGTGAAGCTTTAATTTTTTTGTCTTTACTATTTTCAGATGGAAGTTCTCTGTTTTAAAAGAGGCAGAATAAATGCTTAGGTACTATATTATATATACTTTTTTGAAAGATAGGAAAAGTTTTATATATGTGTTAATGCTACTGGAGAGAAAATAGCTCCCCAATTGTTATACCCTTTTCTTCTCAATAGCCCATAATAATTTAATAAAATTGCATTTTATAATCAAAATAAGAGTCCTGAATGAGGTCTTTTGAATGTTATTTATATAATATCTGGGTAGTGTCTTTTCAAAGATTATTTTCAGATGGCATATAACCATTAATTTTAAATAGCATAGCATGGGTCTTAACAGCAGGTTACAAAAGAATGATCATTTATATAAATAATATTTTGAACACCATGAGGAAATGTTTTCTTATTCTTTCAGAATAGAGGTTTGTCTCTTCTCAGGTCTTTTATTATTTTCAAAAATTTTATCATGGAAAATCTAATAAGCAAGAAAGAACAGTTAAAGGAACCTAGATATACTCATCACACAGTTCCATTAAATATAGTACTTTGCCAGTTTTATTTTAACTATAATGTCTACGTCACTGTGTGATTTGATATTTTAAAGGAAATCCCAAACAACCATTCTTTTACCTTTAATTCTTAAGTAAATATTTCTGAAGATATTTTGAAGTGCAACCGTAATGCTAGTTTTACACTTAAAATTAGTTCATTAATATCATCTAACCCAGACTATTTTCAAGTTTCCAAGATTCTCTCACAATTGTCTCTTTATAATACTCATTTGTTTAAATCAGGATCAAACAAGGTGTACACACTGCATTTTGTTTGCCTGCTTTTTAAGTCTCCTTTATAGCAATTCCCTCCTTTTTCTCTCTTTTTTGTTATGCCATATCTTTTTAATGCAGTATTTTGCACGTGTGTGCTATGTGCCAGGGAGCCGGCTCTGACTCCTAGCCATACCCTGAATGAGTGCAGTCCACCAGGTCCCGCCTCCACGGCCCTCATCAGCTCCTGTAGCTCATAGCTATGGCTTCTTTTACGGAGCCCATCCATCTTGTATTTGGCCTTCCCCCTTTTTCCTGCTGCTTTCTATTTTTCCCAGCATTATTCTCTTTTCCAAAGAACTCTGCCTTCTCAGGAGGTGCCCAAAGTAGGACAACCTCAGTGTTGTAACTTTTGCCTCCAGCAATGTTTTAGGCATAATTTGCACTGGGATCTACTCATTCGTCTTGCCGATGGTCCAGAGCATCTGCAGAGCTCTCTTATAATACCATATTTCCAATGAATTGTTTTTTTTCCTCTATCAGCCTTCTTCACTGTCCTACTTTTGCATCCGTACATAGTGTAGTAACTGGGGACACGAGGGTGTGGGTGGTCACAGCCTTAGTCTCTAATGACACATCTTTGCTCTCGGTGATCTTTCCTGATTCTCCCACTGCTGTTCTTCTGAGTCTCAGCCTTCTGTTGATCTTGGATGCTATCTCCATTTGAACTGATGGCTAAAACAACGTAAGCAAACTCTACCAATTTTTATGTCTTCATTGTCTATGTAAAAGTTGTGTATTTCCCCCGATTTTTGTCCTCTTAACGTTCAAATACTGCCCTGCTTTGGCACTTTCTTCTTCCATTTTCATCAGAAGTGATTGCAAAAAGGCAAAAGTGCAGTTCTGTATAACACATAAAATGGCAATATGGAACATAAGCAGCATAAACCAGGGTAAACTAGAAATTATAAAGCCAGAGATGGAAAGTCTGAATATTGTGGTGCTTGGTGATAGCAAACTAAAATGGACTGGAGCGGGACATTTCTAGACATGTGACTACAAAGTGTTGTACTTTGGAAAACACAAACTCAGAAGAAAATGATGGCTTTAATACTGAGGTGAGATGTATCACAGGCAGTTAGAAGCTGCAATGCAAGTTTGGACTGAATAATATCAATCAGATTTCAAGGATACCCTGTAACAAAACCGTGATTCCAGTCTATGCTCCAAAAACAGAGACTGAAAAAGATAAAATTAAATCTTATTGAAGTATCTAGGAAGAAACTGATCACACACTGAAACAAGACATGTTGATAATTATAAGTAATTGGAACACAAAAGTAGGAAATAAAACAGAATCAAATATCATTAGAAAATTTGGAATAGCTGTCATAAATGAAGCAGATCAGCTTATGGATTTCTCTGAAGCCAACAACTTGTCCATTGCAAACACACATTTTAACAAACAAAGAGACAACTGTATACATGGACATCACCAGAAGGCCAATACAGAATTCAAATAGACTATGCAATCATAAGCAGGAGATGGAGAAGCTATATCCTCTCTGTGAAGATATAACCAGGAGTGGATTGTGGTACTGCCCACAAACTGTTAATATCAAACATTAGAGTAAAGCTGAGGAACACTAAAAGAATTGGAGTGCCAAAATATAATGTAGCTAATATTCCTGATGGATTTAAAGCCCATATGAAAAAGAGATTTGCTCTATTAAACTAATTGACCAAGAGCCAGAAGAACTGTAAAACTGGAAATACTAGTAGGAAAGAATGAGAAAAGACAATGCAGAAGCAACAAGAGAAGAAAAATCGAGATGGATGACAGAAGAAACTCTAAAATCTGTCAAAGACAGGTGAGAGGTAAAATGAAAAGATGTTAAAAGCAGGGTGAGACCCCTGAACGCAGTTTTCCCATGACTATCACATAGAAATAAAGAGAACTACTACAGTAGTCAATGTAAGGAGATAAAAGGGAACAGCAAAAAAATGGTTCAAGGGTAAAAAAAGGAAATTACAACCTAGACTAGAAATTCTGATGGACCAACAGGGAAGCACATTACCTGATCAGGAAAAAATAAAAGGTAGGCGAAAACAACATACTGAAAATCGAGACAGAAGAGACAAAAGAATGACAGATACTTTTTGAAGAAAAGTCCTGTGTGCAGGAACTTGTAATTCTAGAAAGCAAAGTGAAAGTTCCCCTAAATATACTAGGAAGAAATAAATCACCAGAGGTATATGGGATACTGAGAATAACTCAAGCCGCAGAGAATGAATCTGTAAAAATCTTAACAAAAATAAGTCAATAAATACGGAAAATAAAACAGTGACCTACAGACTGGAAACATTAAACATACATTTCAATTTTCAAGAAGGGCTATGCCAAGGAGCACAGTAACTATGGGATGATTGCTCTGATTTCCACACCAGACGTGTGCAAGGTGATGTAAAGAAGGCAACACCTTACGTGGAGCAAGAAATGCTGGATATTCAAGCTGGACACAGAAAAGGGAGAGGTACTCAAGCTCTAATTGCAAATATTTGTTGGATGCTGAAGTCCAAAGAATGTCAGAAGATTGTTACTCATTTAGAGACTACACAGGAAAGCCTTTGACTATGTTGGTTATGGAAAGCTATGGGTGTCTCTGTAAGAAATGGGTGTGCCTTAGCACCTGATTGTCCTCATGCATAACCTGCGTTGTGGGCAGGAAGCCACCGTGAGGACAGACTGTGGAGAGACAGAGTGATTTCACATACGCACAGGTGTCAGACAGGGCTGCACTTTATTTCCATACTATTTGTTTAACCTGTACTCGGAATATTTTTTAAGAACCCAACTAACTTAAAACCAATTACGGTCATGGATGTCCCATATTCTGGATTTGGCTGACGAATTCTTCCTTAGGTTGTTCAAACTGTTGCTTCATTCTCTATTCACCATATTATTGAAGGGACAGTGAAAATAAAGGTTATGCATTACTATTTTTCAAACTAGAAATACTATACAGACAATATTATGTGCTTTCTGTTCTATTCCATAGGAAGCAGCTGACATTAGACCTCGCAATGATTGACTGATTGATAAGTATATCTGAATATTGTCCATCACATCTCTCCTTTCTCTTTCACGTTGGCCTTTGAAAACTACTATCCTTTCATATGTCTATTGGCCATCCATGTGTTCTCTTTGGAGACATCTTTACTCAGGTCCGTTGCCCATTTTTTTACTCAAGTTGTTGTTGTTGTTGTTTGTATTGAGTTTTGTAAGTTCTTTATAAATTTTAGATATTAAGCCCTTATCAGATGTATTGGTGAATAAGTTCTCTCATTCTTTGGGTTGTCTTAAAATTTTGTTAATGTTTTCCTCTGCTGTGAAAAACTTTTAATTCAGTGTAGTGCCATTTGTTTATTTTTTTTTTCTTTTGATTCCCTTGCCTGGGGATGTATATCTGATAAAATATTGCTTCAAGCAATGTCTGAGATTTTCCTATGTTTTCTTCTTTGATTTTTATGGTTTTAGGCTTACATTTAAGTCTCTAATCCATTTTGAATTTATTCTTGTGTGTGGTGGAAGCAAGTGGTCTAGTTTCATTGTTTTGCACGTATCTGTCCTATTTCTCCAACACCATCTAGTGAATAAACTACCTTTAGCCCATTATATGTGCTTCTATTCTGACAAATATTAATTAAATATATAAGTGTGGGTCTCTTTCACTAATCAACAGAGATTTCTGATGATTAAATTAAATATCACAATGAGATATTATCTCACACCTGTTAGAATGGCTATGATCAATAAATCAACAAAAAAAAATGATGGTAAGGATGTGAAGAAAGGGGAACCCTTTTGCACTGTTGGTGGGAATGAAAACTGGTGCAGCCACTGTGGAAAGCAGTATCGAGATAACTCAAAAAATTAAAAATGGATCTGCCTTTTCACCCAGTAATACCACTTCTGGGAATATCTCTGAAGGAACACAAAACACTGATTCAGAAGAACATAAGCACCTCTACGTTCACTACAGTGTTATCTACAATTGCCAAGACATGGAAGCAGCCCAAGTGGGCATCAGTAGATGAGTGGATAAAACGATAGGACATTTACACAATGGACTACTATTCAGCCATAAAAAAAACAAGAAAATTTTATCCTTGCTACAGTATGGATGGACCTGGAAAACATTATGGTAAGTGAAATAAGCCAGTCAGAGAAAGACAAGCACCATGTGATTTCACTCATGTGGAATCTAATGAACAAACTGAACTAACAAGCAAAAAGAGACAGACTCATAGATGGAGAGCAGGCTGACAGCTATTGGGGGAGTAGGTAGTGGGTAGAGGAATTAAACAAAAAAGAAAAAGGATTCATGTATATGGACAATACTATGGTGATTGCTGGAGGCACAAGGGGACTAAATGGTAATGAAAAAATACATTTAAAAATTTAAAATAAATATTAAAAATTAAAATTAAAAAAGAAAGAAAACTGTCATAGTAACAAGGATATTAAATTGCATTTGGTCTTTTATGTGCTTTTTACAAACTGACTGTGAGTTCCATGAAGTCAAGAAGAGCATTATCTCTGTGCTTCTGATGTGTTGCCTTTACATATTTTATGATCAATTAAATATAAAAATAAATAAATTAATTAAAAAAAAAGTCAGCCCTGTTAGTTTTCTTGTGAATTGCTTTATACATCAAAGGAATAACAGAAAAAATATCAGGGTATATAAAATTCAAAATATAGATAAAAGACATTACATTACTAAATCATTCCACAAATAAGAACAAATTGATATTCAGAAAAGATAATATATACATACAGGTAAACTAAAAGACAATTTATATATGGGTAAAAGAAAAAATATATATGTTTGTAAAAATCAAAACCAAAATACTAGTAAATTTAAATTGGAAACAAATTAGAACAATAAACTATTGCTAAATTATATTTATCCTAACTGTAAAAGATTGGCTTGATATTTTTTAAAACACGATCGATGTATAACAGAACACAGATCAAATAGGAAATAGCAGTATATCATCTTTCTTAAATGTGAAAAAAAGATAAAATTTACATACCCACAGTATTTAAAAATGCTTTTAAAGTACAGTCTCTTCAATAAAAAGTCCTGGAAAAACTGGACAGCCACATGCAAAGAATGAAACTGGACCACTATATTTTACTATACATTAAAATCTACTTAAAATGGATTAAAGACCTAAACATAAGACCAAAAACAATAAAACTTCTAGAGTAAAACAGAAAGTAAGCTCATTGACATCAGTCATGGCAATAACTATTTGTATTTGACACCAAAAGCTAAGGCGATAAAAGCAAAATTTAATAAGTGGGACTATATCCAACTAAAAGCTTCTATACATGAAATAACACTATCAACAAAATTAAAAGGAAACCTATGGGATGGAAGAAATTGTTTGCATATCACATATATGATAAGGGGTTAATATTCAAAATATATAAAGAACTCATACAACTTAATAGCAAAAACTGAAAACAATCTGATTAAAAAATAGGCAAAGGATCCGAAGAGGACGTTTTCTCCAAGAACACATATAAATGACCAATAGATTGATAAAAAAGGTGGTGAATATCACTCACCGTCAGGGAAATACAAATCAGAACCACAATGAGATATCACCTCACACTTGTTACAATGGCTGTTATCAGTAAGACAACAAGTAGCAGGGGCTGGCCAAGGTGTGAAGAGAAGGGAGCATTAATGTAAACTGATGCAGCCACTATTAAAAAAATATGGAGCTTCTTTAAAAGGTAAATATAGAACTACCACATAAGTCAACGGTTCTACTTTTGGGTATTTATCCAAAGGAAACAAAAATACTAACTAAATGAGATACCTGGACCCCAATGTTCATTGCAGCAATGTTTACAATAGTCAAGATATGAAAACTACCTAAATGTCCATCAGTGGGTGAATGGAGAAACAAAGTAATACATATGCAGTGGAATATTACTTAGCCACGAAAAAGAAGAAAATCTTGCCATTTGTGACAACACAGATGGTTATGACAAATAAACCATATTTTTATGGTTTTAAGCCATAAATAAAACCATATTTATTTGGTTGTTATGATAAATAAAATAAGTCAGAGAAGTCAAACACCACATGCCAACAAAACAAACACAGAAGACAAAACCAGACTCATGAATACAGAGGATACTTTGGTGGTTGCCAAATAGGAGGGAGTGAGGTAGGGTGGGGGAAGATCCAAAGGTACAAATGTCCAGATATAAAATAAATAAGTCATAGGGATGTAATGTACAACATAACACCATGGGGAACATAGTCAATGACAGTGTATTAATTTTGTATGGTGACAGACAGTAACTGGACTTACCATGGTAATTATTTTGCAATGTATACAAATGTCAAATCACTACGTTGTTCACCTACCTGAAACTAATATAATATTGTATGCCAAGTGTACCTCAATTAAAAAAAAAAAAACTACACTGGAATTCCATTATCACTTATCAAATGGGGAAAATCCTCAATGTGGCAGCACATACTAGAGAATCCTGAAACAAAATTGTAAATGTTATTATAACTGAATATAAGCAAAAAAACCCTCCCAAATTTCTTGAAATTAATTGTCTCTACCTCATTTCTGTCACAATACTTCTTTCTGTATTCTTAAGTTTATCCATGCTTATGCCTGGTAAGTTTCTGAAATGGAAATTAGTGTAGCCTTTCCGCCTTCTTCTGTATCTCCTATAAAAGGCAAATTCTGTGTAAATGAGAATAAAAGCAGTAATCACGCTGCGCTACTTCTCACCTCCCGGATGATGTGCGTAATCGTTCCTACCACAGGGATATTCCAGCCAACTCTGCTATTCAATGTAATTAAGAATCTGATCTACCAAATCCATATTTCATGTGTGATTTTTGATGTTTTAGATTCATCTTTTACCCAGAACTTCTCTTAATGAAAAACTGGGTGATTGTTTCTCCTTTCCTTTTTTTTTTTTTGTTATCTTCCTGAAGGAATCAGAGTTTTAAACTATGATTGGCATGACAGTTAGAAACTGGGTAATACACACACTGAATACTCATTTGCCTAACCTCTCACCCGAAAATGACAGAACACCACTGACTTTAAGTCGGTCATTTGTTCCTTACACAAAGCCTCAAATCCCTGCGTAACAGATCTGTGGTTCCAGGAGGCCTCATCAACAATCAGGAATGCTCCCTCCTCCATCTGCCTGACTTAGCTTTTGGACTCCCGCTGTTGCCAGACAAGATTATTCGAGGCACTGTGTGAGCGCCAGAACAGACACCCCTTGTATCAGCAGAGAAAGTTTTCAACATCGGAAGCAAAAGAGGAAATCCCTCTGTAGACATGATTTTAGGAAAGTAATGCAAACTGCAATTCTAATTACTGGTTATTAGATCTATCTGCTAAGGGGGAGCGCAAGTATACTGTGCATATTTTTTGTTATACGGTTCTCTTTTCCTGATCTCAATTGTATTTTGGTATGGCACACACATATTCTTAAATCTCTATTTTGCCTGTTTTTTCCTTGTGTATGCCATAACTGAAAAGATACCCTGAATGATGGTATGAAAAACGGTCAGTATAAGTTAATAGAAAATATTATATTGCACAGAGGGTGGAGACAAAGCAAAAGCTGGTATAATAATAGAGATTAAATATTATTTTATAGAAGGTATCTCCTTGACTTAGAAGGTATCGCAAGTACTTTTATTAACAGAAAGTACAGAAATGAAAGATGGTAGAGCCACATAGTCCCTCTTTATATGTTACATGTAGGCAGGACTCTGAATACGACTGTTTATCATTTTCTACAAACCTATATCTTCTTGGGCTCCCATTACTGCCATCATATTAGTAGTAAAATAAATATGAAGGAAAACCCTCATTTCCTATTACATAATCCCTAAATTCAATTATTGATCTGCCTTGCAAAGCATATATGCAGAGCAAATAGCTCACTGAAGCATAAAGATGAAACCATTTGAAACTTGTTCAGCCCTACCCAGTAGCTACGTGTTTGGGGCTACCAC
>PVKU01013575.1:0-28046 GCA_004027475.1 Anoura caudifer | reverse complement strand
AGAGAGAGAGAAACAAATCTCATGGACAGGGATTGCTAAGGGTGGGGGGTACAGGAGGGTAAAGAGAGATAAACAGTGATGAACAGACACTTGACTCAGGATGGTAAACACACAATATAATATAGGGTTGCTGTGTTGTAGAACTGTACACCTGAAAGCTATAGAATTTTGTTAACCAGTGTTACCCCAAAACTACAATAAAAAAGGAAAAAAACATTATTTCACTTAAAACCCAAGTACAGAAGATAAAAATTTTCATGAAATAAAACCATTTCATTGAATTTTAAAAGCTATGCCTGTACCAAATAGGAGAGGTTGTAAAACTGGTCAACATGTTCTGCAATAGAAATTTTAGAATTTTTTCCTAATAGTTCTGTTATTATTAATTTAAGCTGATTAAGCTGATTTTTATTTCTCCTTCTTTCTCATTATCATTCATTATCATTCAAGATGTAATTCATCAGATGACATTTTCTTGACTGATGGCTTTGTGTATTTACATTTTCACTTTACATTTTTCTCTTCATTATTTATTCATTTCTAGGAAAAGTTAAATCATGACAGCAATGCATTCCCTGACACGCCTTTTTTCCTACTTTTCAGCGTCAAAGAACTGCCCTCACTGACTTGGTTTCTTTTTTTGTAACTGATGCCACTCAACAGTTTCTACTTAACATTCTGGATACCAGTACCTTATGTCATACATATCTAATGTGAATACTGTATAGAAATATATAATGACAAAATACAACAAAGTAATTTGGAAAGTGGGCAAGGTGATTCCACCCTTTATGCTTGCAACTCTTCAGGGTAAGATTTTGCTGGCCTTAGAATTTTGCCATAAGCAGGATCTTCGGCTACTATAATACTTCATCGTGGTTATTTCAGCAAAAGCCACTATTTCATTCATTTAAGGAAATGGGCAAATTAGTGCTTTTGTCTAATAGTTATGTAATTTTTTCCTTGGGCGTTTGACAATGCTCAATCTACTTTTATATTTCTTTTCACTCCAAATATTTGTTTACTCTTTTGTTAAAATATCTAAAGTAGCTGCTTCTTGTGCCATATTGTGTGCATTTCATTAGTTTATAACTGAGTGAAGGTGACCAGTCATGTAAACAAAGAAGTGGAAGAACACGCCGGAGCTGTGGACATAACTCTCTACAGGAAACGGGAAACTTGCAGGGCATAAATGGCTCAGATCTACTTAAGAGGTCCACTTAAGTTGGGCTGATCCCAACAAAGGCAACAAAACTCAATGCTCAGATACTTGAGAAATGATGATCTGGATCTCATCAGTAAAGTCAGACAAACCAGCCAAGGTAATGACAAAATGTGAAAACAGGCTGAAAAAATGTTAAAGAAAATGTTATAAGTAAAATTCATTAATCTACAAGAAAAATAATAAAAGTGCTACTTTTAAAATATATCACATTTGTTAAAATGAGAAAAATTATGCAATTGTTTAGATAAATTTTATAATATGATTTAACAATAATTCACGATTTCAAAAGCTATAGCAAACAAAGTAACTGGGGATTTTCTTAACCTAAAGAAGGCAAAAGCAAACCCCTAGAGTAGAGCTTCAAACCGTTCCCTGTAAGTCAAAGAAAATAAAAGTATATCCAGAGTCACTAAGATACATGTTTCAAAATTGTAATAGAGCTCTGTTTCAGTACAATTTATACAGAAATTATTCAGTTTAGTCTCTTCCCACCTTTAGCACTTGCTCAGTGGGTCACTAGCATCTTCTGGTTTCTTAACTCCATTGGCTGCCACTATCTTTCCCAAGATTAGACTTTCATTGTGCGTGCTGTGACAGGACCTGTCACACCTAGAATTGAATTGGCTGGATCCATGGAAGCCCTAGCTCCCCCTGCTATAGCTGGATTCATACAAAATACCACAATGAGGCAGAGAATCTGGTTTCCCCCAAGGCGTCCTATAAATGTCTGGTAACAGAACTCAAATGTTTAGAAGAGTTAATGCCCTGTGAAACCACAGGACAAAGAAAGACAAAGAGATGGCAAATGAGTGCTGCTCCCTTTCCTCTGTCAACACAGATCTCTACACAACATTTGCCCATAGCTCCTCCAAAGACTTCCCCTGTGTCACAGCAGCCTGATGTTTTGCCTGTCTGTTTTAATTTTGTTAACAGCTAGGTGACACACTAGCTCATGATTACATTCCTTCCTCTCTTGCATCCTTTTTCTTCCAGTTTTAGGATTGCATCCCCTTAAATAAATTTAATGCCTCTGTTCCTACTTTCAAGAAAACTTGGATTAAACAAATTACCTGTCAGTGTAATAAGGATAGGGAAAAAACTTAAAAAGGAAAATGATCCAAAAATAGTGATCAAACAGCCATTATTTTTTGATAAAATGTTCTGTATAAATAACCTAAAAAGATCTGCAGATTAAATATCAAATTTGAAAAAGAGTTTACAATCACTTCCAAACACAAATGCAACATTTCCAAGTAGCTGTCAGTAATAGAATGAATAGAGTATGATATGTACAGTGGGATACTCTAGCAGGGGTGTCCAACCTTTTGGCATCTCTGGGCCACACTGGGAGAAGAGTTGTTTGGTCTACACATTAAATACATTGACACATAATTACAAAAATATCTCATAATGTTTTAAGTAAATTTATGACTTTGTGTTGGGCCACATGCAAACCGCAGGCTGCAGGTTGGACACCTCTGCCTATGACATTGAACATGAAGAAACTGCAGCTCTTAATTTCTACACACCTCAAAAATTCAATGTTGTTTGAAAGAATCATATTCATAGAAGTATGTTTCTATTTGAATAATTTTTAAAAAGGCAAAATACACATATATTCACTTATCTAAATTTATGTGTGTGTGTGTGTGTGTATGCTATGAAAAAAAGTAAGGAAAATATTATGGCAAAGTTGAGGCCAGTGTTGCTTTTTGTAGTATGAGGGAAATGGATAGGACAGCGGGAAAGGGATATGGAGTTTACAAGAAAATGATAGTGTTCTCTTAAGTGGTGAATGCAAGGAAGTTCATTTTATTCTCCCTTTAACTCTGTCCATAACAGTGTACACTCATTATGTGCAATATATTTCATATTAAAATATTCAGTCCCTTTAGAAGTCCTCTTTAAAATCTAAATTATACTAAATCATTCTCTAGATGTACTAAGCTAAATTGTGAGTAAGTAGGAGGGGATGATAGCTCAGAAATCTATTTCAGTAAGGTCTAAATGTTCTGTCGCTCAGGTAGTTTTAGGGAGTACCAAGCTAAAACAACAGAACAACTTCATCTTCAGTTAAATTTTGCTCTGATAAGCCAGCCTGGAGACCTAAGAATTTTATTGAACTTTTCTTTTTCTTCCTTCTGTGAAAATGTGTTTCAAGTTCAAAATAACTAACTTATAAACTTTAAAGCACAGCTCATACACTTACCTGAGGCTGTCTGCAGAGAAAAGGTGCAAAATATTATTTTCTTAAGTTTAATTTGAATATATCAAAGCCCCTGAAGTGTGAGGACCTTCGAAAGAATCAGAAATGGATAATATATCCTTGGGGGGGGGGAATTCAGGATTTGAAGCTGGCAATACCTAAAGAGAGATTTACTAATAATGGGTGGGAGGATTTTTCCTTTTGATATTTTAAACAAATCATACCTTTCTTTCATCTCTTATAAGATCTGCTGGTTATGATTACTTCTTGGCTTCTGCATGGAAGATGAAGATTTCAAGAACCTCGATATGGTATAGCAAAGAATTAAAAGCCTACCATAATCTACCAAAATATTTAAACACATAACATAGAAAATTTCCCCAAATGGAAATAAAGGGAGAAAACAGTGTCACAAATGAAAATACCAAAGTGCACTTTGCAAACTGATGATGTCTAAAACAAGACAAAGTTTTTATTGTAGCCTTGTCTTAAATGCAGAATCCCTGTGTTTACAATGTCTGATTTGCTCCTTGTACCTCACCTTCACTCAGATTTTTTTGATGTTACATATTTTATCAAACTGATGTTTCCAGATCTCAAGACAGGCCTTTCCCGTCTAAGCAAATGGGTTTCCCAATGTGATTTTCTCTAAAAAACAAACAAACAAATGAAAAAGGTTCAGGTCTCCCGAAAATTTAAATCATAGAGTGGAAATTTTTATTTGAAGACATAATGGCTAAATATGTGTATTGATTTATATCTGAGTTAATGGAAGGGGAATAGAGAAGGGAACTGCAAGGGGTAAAATTAAGAGCAAACACAGGTATGCTTAGTGGCTGAATGATCCCTTAGGGAAAATGTATACGACTCACACACATGATAAATAAATACTAAAGCAAACAAACAAACAGCCTCAGATAGAATGCTGTACTAATATAATGATATCGACTATCTGACCTGTTAAAAGCGCTACTTTGCCCTTTACTGAGCAGGAACATATAATTACAACAGCTAAAATTACAGAAAAAAAAGAGTGAAACAGTTCAGCTCTTGGGAGCCAAATACAAACAGCAGCTGTAACCTTTAAATCTCTAGTGACTGAATGAGCTGTGGTTCATCCAAGTACAATAGGTTTTAAATGACATGATCTCACTTATATGTGGAATTTGATGAACACAATAGATTAACAAATAAGACAGTAACAGCTTAGATACATAGAACAGACTGACAGTTGCCATAAAAGAGGTGGGTGGGCAGGATGAAAGATGGTGAAGGGATTAACCAAAGAACATTTATGCAAGACCCATGGACACAAACAACAATGTGAGGATTGGCTTGGGGAAGGGAGAGAGGGTGGGACTAGGTGAGGGCAGGGAGGGGGAGAAAAGTGGGAACAACTGTAACAGTTTAAACAATAATAAAAATTATATATACATATAAAGATTAATAATCAGTCTTTTGAGAAAAGTTATTGTAAGTATCTGAATTGAGTGATCTTTTACAATTAATAAAAAAAAGTCAAAATTAACTTTTATCCACCTTCTCGGTAGGTGTTTTGTAAAAGTTCCAGTGTGGTTAGAAATAGTATGTAGAGAGCATTAGGCTTTTTACAGAAAAAAATATTTTTTCATATTTCACTATTACCATTTACAAGCTGCTTGTAAAAACCATTAAAAAGAAAAATGATGGAATTAAATGAATATAGTTTGTACATCAGGAGAAGTCCATCACAGTTGACTGAAATAGTATTTTAAATTTCTTGCTTCCTTTGCAGTATAAATGCACACATGAAACAACCCCTAGTAGCCACTTGACATCAAAGGACTTCACAGTGGAGGAAGAGCCAGGGTTACCAGGCCTGGAACAGTTAAGGCTTATGTATGTATGTGAACAAGTGTTATCAGAAGGGAAAAGAATGAAACCATCTCCTGCTGTATGATGTATATTATGCATGTTGAACGTAGGAATATTAGTATAATAATACAATAGGAATAAGAACACTTATGAAAGACTTGGACCCTGGTCAACCTCCAGGGCTAAAATCATGTAATGATGGGTAACTAACTCTCCTTGATTGAGAAGTTGTTAAAACATAAAAACAAAATCTAATAATATACAGTCTTTGGGGTAAATCTTGCTAATATGCTCTCTTTTTTTTAAATAATCACCTGAGGATATTTTTTTCATTGTTATTAGAAAGAGAAGAAGTGAGAGAGAGAAAGATTGATGCAAGAGAAGCATTGATTGATTAGTTGCCTCCCATACACCCTCAAATAAAGATTTTGCACACCCAGACCAGAGATTGAACTAATAACCCAGCTAAATGCCCTGACCAGTGATCAAACCTGCAAACTTTCAGTTACAAGGTGATGCTCGAACCAACTGAGCCACACCAGCCAGGGTGCAAATGTTTCCTTTAACATGAAAGGCACACAGCCTTTGAGCCATAAGACATAATGATACATATGTAACATAGTGAATATATAAAGAATGAACTTTTTTGACATGTCAGATTGTTTTTGTCTTTTTTCCTAAATTTCATAAAGAAATGACCTTTTATTAGATTGGCCAAAAAGTCTGTTTAAATTTTTCCATAAAATAAAAGACACATTTTTCATCTTCACCAATAATTTTATTGACTTGGATATTTTAAGTATGTCAGCTATCTCTCACATGGTATAATGTTGATTGTTCTCAATTAATGTCTCAGTTCTAAAGCTATCGACTTCAACTGGTCTACCCAACAGTGGAACGATCTACTTCAGACTCCATCTGGAATAAACTTGCAAAGAGGTGGTGACAAAGGACCTCTGGCATTCCCTATCCTTGTCAAATCCCCTAGTCCAGGTAGTGAGAGGGCCTAGTAAATCCTGGGATAAGTGAGGGATATAATTCCTAATTTTAGAGCGATGCTGTAATAAGAGAAACAAACAGCAGGTGAGAAAATATAATTTTATATATACTATAATAGGAAAGCCATTAAGAAATTCAGACTCTTATAGATTTCTGGAACTTAATAGAAATTGTAAAAATTAAGACAGTTAGGTAGATGCAAAGGAGAAAGAGAAACAGGGAATATAATGTGCATGGGGAGAAAAAAGTCCCACGAATATGAGTTTACTGTTACAAGTTCTTTGAAAAGATGGCCCATGTGCAGAAAAGTGTATTTGCAAGATTTGTTAAGCATTATCAGCTCCAGAAAGAGACAGCCTAGAGGTAAGTCTGTGAAAAGGACCTTCTGTGATCATAGTCTCATCAAGAGAATAGGCTGCAGAAAGATCTTAACTTTAGAGAGGAATCAGGGAGGTTAAGAAATTTTCCCAGTTTACACCACTTGTAAATTCAAAACTAAGACAAAAATTCAACCAGGAAGCTTGCCAATATGATATAAAGATATTTGATTGAGATGTTTTCAGCAAGTCCAAAAGCAAAGGAAAACCACACTTGCGTGTATCATAGGAGACTAGTCTATGGAAACCAAAGAAAATACAAGTCAATAGATCTGTATAGAAGTCTAGATGTATTTATTTAATACCACTCCAGTGAAATTAGAGTAGTGATGTTGATCGAAACAAAAAAAAATGACCAAAATTCTCTTAGAACTTATCTACATACTCAGTTCCAAGAGACATAAACTGTTTACAAAGAAGTCCTTGAAATCACTTGTTATTCCATTCATGCTAGAGTATAGGAATAATAGTTCTGAAAATAAACATGTTCAACTTTAGGGTAGTTTCATGAAAAGGTATAGGACCAACAAGTTTGGACCTAATGTCAAAAAACATCTGGATACCAGATAAAGGAGGAAGTCTAGGAGGGAAAAGTAGAGAATAGTCAAGTCTTTCCAGTGTGAGAGGACCTATGGAACTTTTAGTGCCTGGATGGTATAGACTGATTTATGGCTTCCCAAATTCATCACTGAAGCCCTAATTTCTAGGGCCTCCAGAATAAAACAGTATTTTTCAGACAAGACCTTTGAAATGGTCATTGAATTAGAACGGGGCCATTATGGTAGACCCTAACCCAATATGACTAATGTCCTTATAAAAAGAGGAAATCTGGACACAGAAGAGAGACACCAGGGATGTGCATGCACAGAGGAAAGAATGTTTGCACACAGGGAGAAGGTGGCATCTACAGGCCAAAGAGCGGAACCTCAGGAGATACTTAACCTTGGACTTCTAGCCTCCAGAGCTTTGAGAAAATAAATTCCTGTCATTTGAGCCACCCATCTATAATATTTCATTGTGGTATTCCTAGCATACTGATATGGTGAGTAACTCAGATACTGTACTAGTACTAAGACTTTGTCGGTCTTTTTGTAAAAAAAAAAAAAAAGCCATTTTCCTGAGTTCCTGGATCAGTGGTTTCTTTTACATAGATAAATTTCAGCAGAGAAACTTGAGTGAAGTGTAGTTTCCTAGATCTAACCATAGAAATTTTATCCCTATGTTTGAGGTAAAGCTCAGAAATGAGTATGATTCCAAAGTTGAAATACTAAGAGCATTCTTTTTTAGATTACTACCATGAATGTATGTGCGGAATACTTACATCTGGGGAAACTATGTACTGTATTTTGCCATTTTTTGCCCAAAATTTTTAAGGAAAATAGGGATGCACATTATACATGGGCAGTATGAATTTTGTATCTATATAAATGTTTTTAATTATTTTATTTATGTGTATGTGTTAAAAGTGTAATTCTGGAAAGCAATAATGATATCCATATGAAAAATAATATGCTGGAATACAATATTTGGTTTTGTTACACTTACAATGAACTTGCAATGAAAGCAGTTTTGGCCAGCAATTCAACAAAGTGAAACAGAGTGCAATGTATTGTTACAAACAGAGTAAGACAGATGATGCCAATTGTTATCCACTTGATAAGGTACATGATGCTGACTTCATTACCATAGGGTGAACAGTGTGATATTTCTCTTCATATACTTTAGGTGGGAGAAATTATTGAAAAATCCCTTGGCAAATGTTAAAACAGTTTTCATACACTGTAAGCTTTAAGCTAAAATTAAATATGCTAAAAGAGCACGGCAACAGAGCTGCTGAGAACCACTTTGGACGTCCTCCCACAGAGAGTGTTGGCAGATAGTGGAGGTAACAGGAAGAAAAGGTTTTTCAGAGGCCAAGAGAGAAGGAGGCAATGTGAGGGAAGCCTCCACGGTGGCCAGGAGTGGAGCAGGAGATGCAGACCTGGATTTTGGAGTAGCATCATATTGGGATCTATTTCCACCAAGATAATACAAGAAGAAGATAAAAGGATGGCACAAGAAAACATTATTGATTTCTCGGGGACACCTAAACAGTGCTTTAACTTTATGAAGAGAGAAGGTTTGAGCATGAGGACATGAACAAAACTTACCCAAGATCTTCCATAAGCCTATGAGATCAAGTTTTGGAATTTCATTCTTGTATTATCAATCTTCGAAAGACAACTTTGAGCTGTCCCAAATCGCCAATATGGATGAGGACCCACTCACGTTTGATGTGCCGTCCAACAGAACAGTGGACATAAAAGGAGCAAAGACTGTGCTGTTAAAACTAGTGGTCATGAGACAAAACATTTCACTGTTGTTCAAACCAGTTGCGCAGTTGTGACAAAGCTACCACCTATGATCATCTTTAAAAGAAAAACATACCCAAAAGAAAAGGTTCCAAGTGGCATTATAGTCCACATGCAAGAAAAAGGATGGGTGAATGAAGAAGGTATGAAAATCTAGTTTAATGAAGTCTGGTCACGAAGGCCTGGGGAATTAGTTAAAAAAAAAAAAACAGTTTTATTGTTTTTGATCAATTCAAAGCCCATGTTACACAAACTGCAAAAGCAACCACAGCAGACTTGAAAACCCAACTTCCTGTGATACCTGGTGGGCTAACCAGCCAACTGCAACCTCTTGATGTGTCAGCAAATGAGCCCTTTAAAGCCCTAATGAAGAAAGAGTAGATGCAGTAGACAAGAGTCAGCTGGTAATGATTTGACACCTACAGGCAGGATCAATAAAGCACCCATTGCCCAGGTTTGTGATTGGATCCTGAGATCATGGAACAGTGTCAAGAAGGAAGTGATTGTAAAATCTTTTAAAAAATGCAGCAACAGCAATGATATGGATGGAACTAAGGATGCTGAAATTTACTGGGATGAGAAAAACGACTCTTCAGAAGTCACTGGCAATGTAGAAATTGAAGAAGATGATACTTCTTATATTGACAGTGACAAAGAGTCCTAGACCTTCTGTGATGTGTAAATACCATATATTATTTACTAGTACATAAAATTTCTTATACTGTGTATGTGTTTTTGTGTTTTGTAATTATTTGTTATATAAAATTTCTTATATCATTATATGTTCAAAAATGAATGCTAACATTCCTTTGTAATACAAAAACAAGTATCTAAATATAAATAATGGAATTAAGAAATTAAAACAGAATATTTTTTCTAGAAAGTTTGGGCCAAAAACCTGGCTGCACATTATACACAGTAAAATACAGTATGCAGATATTATCTAAGCTGGGGACATATACAGGAGAATTAGGAGTGTACGGTTGGCTGTATACTCTGATTTTTAAAATCATAAAAGCACAGGATATTCCAGATGCTTTTTCTTTTTTAAAAAAATCCTCACTCAAGACTATGTTCATTGATTTTAGAAAAATAGGAAAACATGGATTTGAGAGAAAACATGAATGGGTTGACTCCAGTATGCAGCCTCACTTGAACCCACAACCTACGTATGTGACCTGACCTGGAAATGAACCCGCAACCTTTTAGTGTATGGCATGATGCTCCAACCACTGAGCAACACGGTCAGGGCCAGATGCAATTTCTTTACGATTGTATGATGGCAGTTTTGATCCTTTTAATTAATTCATATATCATAATGGTTTATTATGGAAAGATAGTTTAAAATCAAACATCATGTCATATCTTTCCTGTTGCAATTCCTGTCCAGTTTACTTACAGGTAGCTTATCACTATGGTACTAACATGTCTGTCTTTGCAAGGATATTTCCTACAAAGTCATTCGATACTTAGAAGGGTTGCACATTTGATTTAAGGCTCAGCCATTGACATCTTAAAATTCTTAATAATTTTTTAACAAGACAATTGTATTTTTATTTTGCAGTGGGCCTTGCGAATTATGCAGCTGGTTCTGGGTAGCAAAGAAAATTTATGACTTATTAGAAAGACTATACTTCCCTTGGGCTTCATTCATTTTTTAGCCTCAAAAATAGTGTTGTATAAAATCCCTTGTGATAGGAGTCACCCTTCATGTTCCTTGTCATTAATGATAAAGAAAATGTAGCTGAAGAGTTCTACTCATTATTTTTTTTTTGTATTTTACATATAATAATAGTATCCTCTAACCCACACAAAGACAAAAAAAGAATCTCTGGTTTCAATAATTACCAGGTAAATCTGATATGTCCTTATTTTTTAATCTTTATTTGTCAACTATTTTAAAATTCTTTAACCTCAGGTTTATTGCACAGCTTATTTTTCATACTTTAAATATACTAAAGAAAACACTGTTAGGAATGTTATTTCTATCTTTCAAGCTACAAAACATGTTTTATTCTTTGTTTTCCTTCCCGTATTAAGTATAATTATGGAAGATAAGATTTTTATCTATTCAAAATGATATGTTTCAAGAAGAATTAGAGTGGAGCTTAAAACAGTCTTTAATCCTTTTTTGTTCCCTCACACTTCACAGTTGTTATACTGAAGGAAACAAATTATATATTATAATTTAGAGAAAATTACACCCTGCGAATCTATAGTCTATCAATTTTGTTTCAGAGAACTGATTAAGGATTAAACATGGATTAAAATGTGTAAAATGTGTATGTAGTAATCATAATTACAATAACAATAACATCTAATATATATTTGTATTCATTAGTTAAGGCAATTTTTCTAAGATTTTTCAATATATCAGTTCCTTTAATCATCACACAAACTCTATGAGCTAGGTGTGACCAGGTAATGATGTAACCAAGTCTCAAAGACGTGCAGTCACTTGTCTTCATATCTGGAGTTATTTGTTGTACAGAGAAGATAGATACCTGGCCTATAGTATTAAATATAATACAAGTAGAAATTTTCAAACATCCTTTTTCTTTGTTTTAATCAATAAAAACTACTTATTTAATTTAAAAACTACTTAATCAAATAAAATTACATATTTTGTGTTTGTTTATAAACTCCTGAAGTACCAACATACAGAAGATCTACGTAGTAAGATCTATGCAACATATTCATAAGTTCTAACAAGTTAATAATTCACAAGTTAATAATTATGTAATAGTTTATTGAATAAATGTGCACTATGGGTTACCATTCAACATGGATTTCAAGCACTCAATGGCTGTTTGAAATAAAGGGATATTTGGGAACCAAAATGTAAACTATCTGCACTGTGTGGTTCTTTAAATATACTAACAAGGGACAACTCTCAAAAATATCAGATTGGATGTAAATTACACCAGGTTCATGAGCTTAGTGCTATGTTGCTGTTATTATTGAACATTAGGTGGTCACAGTTATGAAAAACAAAATATGTGCATGTGTCCTTGCTTTATGAGGATGACTGTATTCACTCTATTACCACATCGGGCGGGAGAAGATGAGAGCTGAGGCATTCCCCAGGAGGCCTGGCCCCACACAGGGTTACCTGACTTAGAGCAAGTTGGCCATGCTTTCCAGAAGCAGATGTAGTAGAGCTAGAGAAAAGAGGAAAATAGAGTTCTAGATCAGAGCCATGTAGATGGTCCAGGATAATTTTGCAATGTAGAAGAACTAGGCGACAAAAGGGAAATAAAGAAGTAAAGATGGGGAAAGGCTGAATAAACCAGAAGCTGTATGTCTGAGTGTGGAGGAGGATTATGGAAAAATAGTCTAATCTTCTGAAAAGATGTTTTCATTGATTTCTGTTGACTAAAATTTATAATAAAGTAGAGGAATAAGCAGATTTGGGTAACAGGTAGATTAGCAGGAATGTTATAACCAACATTTTTTTAAAAATCTGTTATAAAACTTTAAGTACAACAAAAGTGAACTAAGGTATTATCTCCTCACTCCTTGTGCATGGAAGTATCATGATTGCCTTTAAAAATATGATGTCATTATTTGAAATTCAAAAGGCCTAAACATGGAAAATGATTTAGTCAATGAATATTTTACTGAGCACCTTCTCTGTGCCAGCACTGAGGCGATATGACAATTAACCAAGGAGACAAAAATTTACACTCTCAAAAAACTTCTATCAGTTTGATTGGTTGAAGTAAGTGCTTCAAGTTCAGGCTAAGAAGTATTCTGAAGTATGCTAAAGTATTTTAGCTCTCCAAAAAGGATGAGCTTTGATTGCTTAGCAATATCAGCCACTCCAGAGCATATACAAGTGTGTCTGCATTTCTGTGTACCCTGTATATGTTTTGCTGGGAAGTGTGCCTAACCTACGGCTAATGATCAGCCTTTGCTTATTAACAATGATGAGCAAAATGTTGTGAATATTTTCTTCCCATCTGTCTCTTATTTCTAAATAATTTACATTTATCCTAGCTTATAAATGGCTAGTTTGTGAAGGTGAATTTAAAAATATTTCTGAATATAAAGATATTTGGAGCTACTGGTTCACCCCAACAAGAAGAAGTACTTGGAAGATTTGGAACGAAATCCACTGCCTTTGCTAGGTACCTGGCTAGCAAATGCAGAGAACTGATTGTACGTTCTAATCAAACTCCTTCCAATCCACACCATCTCACTCCACCTTTTCTCATGGTGTGTACAACATGGTCTCTTTCCTTTACTGAATATTTAATGCAGATGCTAATAATAGTAGCCAACTCTATGTAAATGTTTACATACTCAGCACTTGTCCAAAAGCTTTATCTGAACTAATCCGCTTAATTTTTAAAATAATTTAGTGGGATAAGTGCTTATGTTATAATTACCCCATTTTATAGACAAAAAAACGGAGGTACAGAAAAGTTGAGTAATTTGCTCATGTTTGCATAGCTAGCAAGCTCAAGAGCCAGGATTTAAACCTAGCAAGACTCTTCTGCATTCAGAGTCTGCTGTCTGAACACTGAACATACATGCCTTTCTTATTTTAACTACCTTCCTTTACTTTTCTGTACTTTAGTTTGAAATATCTTTTTTCTTTCCTGATGTAATGAAAATGAAACAGAAGAATAAAACATGTTGAAATAAAATTGTTTAATTTATTCAACAAATATTTATTGTGTCTCTACTATGTTGTGTTTGGGACATTTTTAGTACCTGGGTACAGTGGGTGGGGGAACAAAAACAAACCAAAAACTGTATTTTTGTTTGTAAGAGATATCATTCTGGGTATCAGAACAAGTAAATATATAAATGCCATTTTTGGTAGTTAAAACAGAATTAGAAAAAGCTCTATAAAGTTATTGAGTTGTTCAGAGAAATCCTTTCTGAGAGATATCAAAATGAGAAGCAGATCATGAAAGAATCTGCAGAAATTTTTGACAGAGGGAAGAAAGGGTACAAAGGCTATAAGGTTTAAAAAAGAGAATACTTTGCAAAGACTAGACAGGTAGATTGATAAAACTATGTCAAAGATATAGCCAGGAGCTACAAAAACACTGGGGCTTATATGGCATGATAAAACTCTGAATTTTATTCACATGTTAACCAAAAGTCAAACAAAGAGGCTCCTGCTATGTAAAAGAAGAACAAAAGAAAAAAAAATGCTGCTGTGAAAGGCTATGGACGTGAGTTTAGAATAAGAAGTTTTTACTTACAGACTGCTGCTGGGGAATAACTTGCCAAGTCCCATTGTGATTTTTGTCATCCAGTCTCACTGTCACAGAATGTGTAGTCTTACTGCTGAGAGCTTCGGCAAAGGGGGCAACTTTGGGTTTAGTACAGCCAGTGGGACATGTGTTTGAAAGACAGAGAAGTAGGCATGTTAAATGTGTACACATTGTTAAAACAGAAGTGCACATAATAGCAATCTTTGTTAAAACATTCGTAGTTTTTCTTGGTCTGCATAGTGTTGATTTTTTGTTTGTTTTTATTCATTTTGTAGCTAGTACTGTCCTAATTTCCTGAACACATCGGTGACATATTGGACATAACTTTAAATTTTGAGAAGTGTGCATGCATGCCCTCTGAAGGCAGGCAAAAATGGCTATTTCACTGCAATCTGTGAATGTCAAAGACAACTAGAAAGCGGTTGCCTTTTAAAATGGTTTAGGTAGAGTTACAGTAAAGACTCTGGAAACTGTCAGCATTTCTATTGTATATATTGGCATTCTGGGGAAGTATTTATGAGAAATCATAGAAAGAAATATGCTATTGGATTTCCACCTCAGTCTTATCTGCCCTAGTGTTTTTGTAATGACAAATCAAAAACGTAATATATATCATTAAAAAGAAAGAATATTTAAAATGTATTATTGAACTTGAAGTAATAAAAAAAGCTTAACTCCTCCTTGAATTTTTATCCAGAAACAACTGGAGAACACTATATTGTTAAAGCAACATAAGATAGTTCAGAGGCCTTAACAAATTTCTGTTTCTGCAGAATATTTCCTGTGTTTGTTATTGTGAAATTACAGTGGTGTGCTGGCTACATAGTTCTTATAGTGTCAGTGTCTGTGCTGCTTAGATTGAGGCCACATCAGTAGTTCTTTTTTTTTTTTTTTTCAGAGCTTTATAATGCCATAGTCAAACAAAAGAATACTGCCTAAGTAAACAGCTTCCAGAATCTTAGAGACAAAATCATGACTCCAGATCCTTATTTCCTCTTTCCACACATCTACAGCAAGAGAGCAAAGGTAGCAGTAAATTACAAACTAATCTTTGGGTACCAATAAAGGAAGTATAAAATGTGACTGCATACATAGCTATACAAATAAAAACCTGCCTTCAGGTCTAAAGTTATGAATCCTTCATAGAAACAGCAAAAGAGTTCTCTGATTGTTGGATGAATTCAGTCACCAAAGCAAAGATAATGAAGAGTTTCTACAATTTGTATTTCATAAGCACTTCATTGCTGAGTCTTACCTGAAGTGCATGATTTTTGTGGGTATTTTTCATTCCTTTTTCATGGTGAAATGCAGCCATAAAACAGACTTATGCTATATGTAATGCCATGAAAAGAAAGAAAAAAGTGAACATAATCTCCACCTGGACCAAGGTGCTGTTATCTTATTTTATCACAAGTACAATCTGATAAAAAATCATCAGATAAAGCAGACACCTCCATGCACAGGTAACCATTGACAGTACTTTATGAAGGGGAACAGAAGCAAAGGATATTCTCACTCCAAGTGATGATTAGATTATGTCCAAAGGTATAAAGCTCATTCTGGTAACTGAAACTATAAATATTTTTTATATGATTGAGGCCATTCTTTCACTAGGTATGTAAAATCTGGCTTGTGATTAAATACTTCAAGTCAATGTAAATAAGTATGAAACATAAACCAGTAAAACATTTATTTGTTCTTTCTCTAAAAATGGAAAAGATACATGCCTGTTATATCAGATTAAGCTGAATATGTTCCCACAAAAGGCTTTATACAGGGCACTGCATAAAACACACTAATGCCAATAGAAGTCATTGGTGCTGAGAAGCTTAAGCCTTATACAATTGATCTCATTATTTGCTTAGTTATGTTCTATAAACTTCTCTCGATTCCCTGAATTGATGAATAGTGAATCATTCCCATAGGGTTATATAGGAAATATAAGGCTAGGTACTTGGTCACAACATTTCAGCCAACGGATCAATATAAAGCCTTATTTTGTGTGTGAATCTGTTTAAAGACACTATATTTTAATATAATGTTGATCAATTAACGTTGAACTCAGAGCCAATAGCACTATAGTTTATGCCTGAAGGAAGCTTATCTCACATGAGTAATTTCTCTGTAAGGCACATTACAGAATTTTTGAGCTCCAGAAAACCAGACAGGACTTCAGTATTGCCCTTCAAAGGGACTATAGGCAGTGAAATCATTAACAAAATGCATAAAAATACATAAAATATCACAGCAAACAGACTACAAACAGGACATTGTAGATTGAGAGCTGACATAAGAACACAGAGCTTTGCCTTATGTGTCCCCAGACTTGAATGGGCATTGTAAATTTTTGCCACAGTACATTTGCATATGTCTTTAAATGACTTTGAAAGAACCATGAGTATTGATTTTGAGGTCACAAATAAATTTTAGAGAGTGGGCAATTTGCAAAAATGGAACCCAAAAACTATCAGAATGAATGATATTATAACTGATTAGTTAATCAGGACAATTCAATGGTAAAATTTGCAACATTTATTCAAAAGGCCCAGCATCACCTTTATTATCATTCTAAAATAAATACCAATTTTAATTTGTTATTTAAATTAAATTACTCACATTATTTAAAGTAACCCAAATTTGACTTCATTGATTTTCCTTTAACATGTCCATTTTAAATATGAAGATAATGTAAACTATCTCCTCAGGCTGTTTGTTGAATAATTAAAAAAAACTTCTATTAGTACAGATGACTAAAAAGAACACATTTATACCATGTTCACATTATCACCTACACAAAATTTTAAGTGAAAACTAAGAACCTAATGTATACACTCAAGTAAATATCTTTTTAAAAATAACCTTTCCCTCAAAAATGACCTTTCTCAACATACTTTCTGAGTAAAATTCTCCTCTATTTACTAGGACACATTGAGGATGTATAGAATGATCTGAACTATAATTTGTGTTATATATTCATGGTCTGTCCAGAAGAAATCCAGCCATTGTCAATGTAAAGAGAATAGTTTGTGTGACATAGATGTAACCTGGCAGCTAAGGAGAGTGGACTGGAATGCTCATGTGTGAACTAATCAGTGGGGGTGTTAGACGCCATTGAGGGAGTATGTGTACTGTGTGACTGATGAATTGAAAATGAGCAAGTAGAGCAACATGTCTGCATCAAATTTTGCATTAAGCTTGAACATTCCTCTGTGGAAATTATTTGGGTGATTCAGAAGGCTTTTAGGGACTATGCAATGAATGTAGCACAAAAAAAAAGTGTGGCAGAAATACTTCAAAGATGGTTGAGAATCTGGTGAAAGTGATCCATGTTCTGGAAGACCTTCAACAAGCAGACCACCTGCAAAAGTTGAATGTTTATGGGTTGTAGTCAACAAAGAATACATTGACTGATAAGTGACAGGGTAGTCACAGGGTGACTGACACTGTGAGAACTAGAAGCTGATCTGGGGATTCCAAAAACTACTGTGTCAAAATTTTGACACTGGATCTTGGCGTGAATTGCGTTGTGTCAAAATTCGTATTGCAGCTTCTGCTACCAGAGCAGAAGGAACACTGTGCTGCAGTTGCTAATGACTTGATTCAAACCACTTCCAATGAACCAGATTTGGTGCCCTGGACTTCTGGCTTTTCCCAAAATTAAAATCATCTTTGAAAGGAAAGAGATTTCACATTGTTGATGAGATTGAGAAAATATGATGGGGCAGCTGATGGTGATTCTAACAAAGGATTCTACAGAGTATTTTGAACTGTGGAAGAGACACTGGGAGAACTGTGTGAGGTCCCAAGGTGCCTATTTTGAAGGGGGCTAAGGCAGTATTGTCCTAAGTACAATGTTTCTTGTATCTTATATCTTCTTTAATAAATGTCTCTATTTTTCATAGTACATGAATGAATACTATCTGGACATTTAGGTATATGAAACTTGGATTTCAGTGAAGTTATATCCATTAATAGTTGAGATAAGTGAGTGGGAGAGAACTCTAGGTCTCTGTTCTTCAAATTTGATAATTTTTGCAAAAGCCTTCTTTAATAAAATAATATGCTATATGTATGTTTTTCTCAGTCTTTCATGTATATATATGCATACATATGCATATATAATAAAAACAATGTACTTTCCCATGTAAACATAGCTTCAAGACAAAACCCCTACTCTTGCTCCAACCAGATATCCACCTCAAAAAATGACCTAAATATTCTTAGTAAATGAATTATCAGAAATTGTGAAAGAAACTCTTTGTTTTTAAAGGAAGTAAAATTCAAAGGTTATTTTTAGCCAGAAGCATGTGATAAATGAGAAATCATGATGTGATTTTTAAATAAGACTTTTAAAAACAGATTACAATGTGTATCACAGCCAGAAGAAATGTTATTTTGTGGGACATCTTGAGTATACATTTAAGTCATAAAAGAGAAACAGTTTTTGTCAAGTAAATAAGGCACTGTCTACTACCTCATGCATCCAATTACCACAAGTAAATAAAAAGAAAATGAGCAAATTAAACATAAATCATCATAGTCTCAATTGGGAATTCAAGGTCACAGATAGAATTCTAACTTGCTTTAAAGGGGAATAGCCAGTTGACTTTCTAAAGAAATTGATTCACATTGATAGGTCATCTTTAACCTAGAGATGACCCTCTAGTTTTTATTGGGCAAAAAATATTATGCATTATATGGATCTTATCAGAATATTTAGTTTCTATACATGATTTGTACATTTTGTTAGGGTGGGGAGGAGTCATATTAAAATGAGCAACTAGGCAAAAATTGATTTAGGTGTTGTAAATAATAAGATTATATTTCAGTGAAAATGCATTTTTGATATATGATATTAGTCTGACATTACATTGAATTTGCATTAAGTAATAAACTATATTTTAAACACCAGCATTCCATTATCACTTATATCAATGTCAGCAATAAATATTTAGTGCTATATAAAGAAAACATCTCAAAAATATTTTCTGATGGAAAACCTTGCTGTTCATAAGAAATGCCAACCTAGCTGTCAGGATGAGCTAGAAAATGGGAAGTTTAGGATGCGTAAAGGATATATAGTTTGGAGGTTTTATATAACAGAGGACTTTCTGCTTCCAAAATAGTTTTCACACTATAATAACCAAGCTTGGGAATTTATCAGGGCTTCAAGAGATTGTTGACTTCCAAGAGTTATTCATTTAAACTATGAAGAATCTTAGCATAACATCTGAAAACACAGGAAAGATAAGCTAAGATTATCATTCTATGGGAGCAACACAAAGCAGAGGTGCTTGTAGGGAGTGGAGTGACAGGAGAGTCTCTCTTAAAGAGTTCATGGACTTAAAACTCTGCCTAGATCTGCCTCAGAAGTCCGTGAATATTGTTTTCAAATATGGCACATGCCTGTGGAGAGGAGTTGACTTGATCACATGAACAATGTTAAATAAGGGTATTCTAGGAAGAAAGGTGAAAAAAGTCCATGTGAATTTTCTAATTATATTTTAAGAACAAAATAAATTTTAAAAACATTATCAAATTAAATTATATGTATGTCTTTTATATTCTCATTTATATTTTAAATGTCAGGGAATTTTTCTTCTCTACTAATAACTGAGGCTGAAACCATAAAAACAATAAGATGTCAGGAAAGAAATGACCGCAATAATTTTCTTGGATTTAAAAGGGCTAGTGCTTTTTTACCCATATCACTTAAGTGAAGAAAGGACATTTCCTAAGACAAAAAGTCAAATTTATCTCTGCAAATTTCTTTATTTACTCAATGTCATTTCCCTTTAGTCCTTTCATACCTGCTTCCATTCAGCAACCACCACACTGTTGACCATGTCCATGAGTGCTTTATCCTTCTTTGTTCAAACCCTCTACCACCTACCTTATCCCCCACTATATCTGACTCTCCATCTATGAGTCTGTCCCATTTTCCTTGTTAATTCAGTTTGTTCATTAGATTCCATGTACCAGTGAATTAATATGGTATTTCCCTTTCTCTGACTGGTTTATTTCACTTAGCATAATGTTCTCCAGGCCCATCTACACTGTAAAACACACTGTCACAAAAGGTAAATTTTTCTTCTTTTTTTTATGGGCAAATAGAATTCCATTGTAAATGCTCCATAAGTTATTTCTTCCAATCATCTACTGATACCTCACAAAATTAAACATGGATCTGCCTTTTGACCCAGTGATCCCACTTCAGGGAATATAGCTGAAGGAACCCTAAACACTAATTTGAAAGAACATAAGCACCCCTATGCTCATTGCAGCATTATTTACAATAGCAAAATATGGAAGCAGTTCTATAGACTTTTAAACTATTAAAAATTGATTCTATTTAGCTGGTCACTTAAATTCCATTCAATTAATTGAAAAATTGGAAGTAGTCCAGAGTCACTGAAGCTAGGATTAGAACACCTATCTAGGGTAGCTGAGATAAAACAATCTACAGTGTAATTGGGTTTAGGCTTGATGTCTGTCTGGTCTATGGCTCTGGTTATTGTCACTGGATTCTGAAAACATCACCACCTCAGTTCTGCATTTGACTAAATAGTTATTCTTTAAAGTGCCCGAAAGATCATATTATCTTTTCTCACAACATTTAGCAAGTGTCCTTATGTTTAATTAATTCTTCCTTTTCTCAACAATAAATTTTGTTAGACAAGACCTACATCAAAAATGAAAGGGAAAGAGAAGGTACAGGATCACTGAAATGTAGAAAGCAATGGGCTTGCTCTCACTCTTCTTTGCTGAAGAAGAGATATTCAAGCAGCTGAAACTTGGTATTGATTTTGAGCTGATGAACTCATATAAGAGAAGGAAAACTGAAGTATTCAAATAGTATTATTTACCACTATGATCTTTCTTAGTATTTTTTTTTAGTTTGGAAAATCAATATTATTATTGTTTTTATTTATTATTTAAGATTTTTTAAGGTTTTTTTAAATTTTATTTTAATTGTTGTTCAAGTACAGTTTTCTGACTTTCCTATTTTTAAAGGTTAATGCATGTGCATATGTACGTGCATACACAAACACACTCCTGAATAGTGAAGAATATAAATAGCTTGCACCAATTTTTTTGAGACTTCTGGTCAAGATGGCAGCATAGGTAAACATGGCTTGACTCCTTGCACATCCACATCAAAATTACAACTAAAATAAAGAACTCAGAACCTTTAGAAATTGACTTGAATAGAAGTTTACAACTATGGAATTAAAGATTGATATACATCCAGATAAGTAGGAGGGGCAAAGACATGGAATGGGCTGCATCCACATCCATGTGTAGTAGATAAAAATTCTGGAGGGATATCTTGGGAGCAAGGAGTCCTAGCTCCATACCAGGCCCTTCACCCCAAGGTTCCAGTGTGAGGAAGTTAAGTCCCCATAACTTCTGGCTGTAAAAACTAGCAGGGATTGAGTTGGTGGAAGAAACCTCTGTAGCCCCAAGCAGTTCCCTTTTAAAAATGCACACATAGATTACTCAGATTTACTGTCTCTGAGCTCCAGCACTGAGGTAGCAGCTTGAAAGTCACCAATGACATACAGGGAGGAACTGAAGCATCAGGGTGAGAACTGAGGGACAGTTTTCTCTCAGAAAGAAAGGTGGCAGAAACCATTATCCCTTTCTGAGCCCTCCCCCCAAGAACCTGCAGGCTGGTGCCATATCTGAGACTCCATCAACCTGGCTAACACTATTTGCCCTGCCCTGGAGATCCCTTCAGACTGTGCCCCACCCACTGACAAGCCCACCCAAACTATTAACCATGGCTTTTCTAAATGAATAGCTGGTCTTTACTCATGTTTCACAATTTCCTAAATCCTATCAAACAAGCAACGGTTGGTTTCAAGTGAGGCCCCAGCCTCCATACCTCTCGCTAAGTGGACCCAGGTCCAGCACTAGTAGCAGCCAGCCTGGATTCATAGTTTGGTTTTTACCCAGGAGTCTCCTAGCCCAGCACAACTACCAAACATCTCAGTTTGTTTTACAGCTTATGCAGAGTAGACCCAGACAAAACACAGGTGGGGGCTGGCCTTGGCCTGCACCACCTGGGAAAAAACCCCAAACCTGTGCACCCAGTGGACAACTGTAGACCACATCAGAGTATCACCACCTGGCCCATGCCCAGTTGATCTTCCAAGGAGGTTGGAGGTTGGTAGTCAGTGGTCACAGTCAGTCCTTGCAGCTGAATGGCCTGGGTAAACAACTGCCATTGATCTGCCAACAGCAACCAATGCTCAACTACAAGAGGAGGGTATACTGAGCCTATATGAAGGGCACCCTTTGAGTACTCATCTTGGGTAAAAAGGGTGACTGTGCCACTGGACACTACAGAATACCAACTATATTAGACCACTCTACCAAGACAGGGCGTCATAACATCTCTACCTAATACATAGGGGAAACACACACACACACACACACACACACACACACACACACACACACACACACACAGAGGCTGCCAAAGTGAAGAGACAAAGGAACATGGCCCAAATGAAAGAACAAGTCAAAACTTTAGAAAAAGGACTAAACAAAATGGAGGTAAGCAATCTATCTGATGCAGAGTTCAAAACACTGGTTATAAGGATGCTCAAGGAACTTAGTTGGGATTTCAACAGGATAAAAGATCCAGTCAACAATGAAGGATACACTAAATGAAATAAAGAACAATTTATAGGGAAACAACAGTAGAGTGGATAAAGCTGAGTATCGGTGAATGATTTGGAACATAAGAGATAAAAAACAACCAGTCAGAACAGCAAGATGGAAAAGGAATTCAAAGAAAGCCAAGGATAGTATAAGCAGCCTCTCAGAAAACTCCAAGACTTCCAGCATTCTCCTCATAAGGGTGTCAGAAGGAGGAGAGAAAGAGCAATAAATTGGAAATTTATTTGAAAACATAATGAAAGAAAATGTCCCTAATTTAGTGAAGGAAATAGACATGCAAGTCCAGGAAGCACAGAGAGTCCCAAACAAGAGGGATGTGAAGAGGTCCACTTCAAGACATATAATTGAAATACTGAATGTTAAAGATAAAAAGGGAATCTCAAATGCAGCAAGAGAAAAGCAGTTTGTTCTAGGGGCCATCCCCTAAGACTCTTAGCTGATTGCTCAAAAGAAACTTTGCAGGCTAGACAAGACTGGCAAGAAGTATTCAAAGTCATGAAAAGCAGAGACCTATAGCCAAGATTGCTCCACTCAGCAATCCTATCATTTAGCGTCAATGGGCTGGTAAACAGCTTCCCAGACAAGAAAAATCTAAAGGAGTTCATGGTCACCAAACCATTATTATATGAAATCTTAAAGGGACTTATTCAATAAAAAATAGAAAATCAGAACTATGAACAATAAAATGGCAATAAATATATATTCATCAAAACAGAGAATCATGGAAATGGAGAGCATTTTGAGGGTTACCAGATGAGCAAATAACAACAGAGAATCATGGAAATGGAGAGCATTTTGAGGGTTACCAGATGAGAAGAGGGTGTCAGAGAATAGGTGAAGATGTGAGGGGATTAAGAAGTACAAATAGGTAGTTACAGAATAGCCATAGGGATGTAAAGGACAGTATAGGTAAAGGATTTGCCAAAGAACTTACATACATGGTTGTAAGTAAAAACAATGAACAATGGTCATGAACAATGGTTTGGGGATGGCCTGATCGAGTGGAGAAAAGGGGGGGGGGAATTTGGACTACTGTATTAGCATAATCATAAAAATAATTGAAAAAATAAAGGCATTTTAAATACGAAAAATAGCTTGCATCATAATAGTATCTCATTCTTTGAACATTATGTAACAAAATAGTAACTTTATATTAGTAGCTTTTGCCTTCACTTTGCCTGTATCTGCTATTTCCAGAATTATATGCAAGATATCTCTTTTTGGTTTTTGTTTCACTTTTACTCCACCCCCAAGAATGGAAATTCCAAAAGTCGAGTTTTGAGTGATGCAAAACTAAAATAAAACAACATTAGAAATAAATTTAGGACCTATCAATATCAGGTTGTTTAAATTGGTTTATTTGTTTACAAGGTGGAATTTTTTTACTAAATGGTAAATTTTTTCTAGCACAAACTGCATTTTTTTCTCTCATTTATGGGTCTACCACAGTATTGGACTGGGCACAGATTAAACACTGAAAGAATACTTCAAAAATATAAAACAAAACAACAACAAAAATAGTTAAACAATTATCAGATATTATCGTGATTTATTTAGTTTTGTCTTAGTTTTTATTTGTTGTCTGATTTGAAGTTGTATGACTTTTTGCAATGTGGAACTGACAAGACTGAACATAATACCACAGTAGAAAAATAAATTTTTCTAACTTTCTTCCTGTGTGGTCTATGTTTAAACATGGCTGTACAAGAGAGCAAGATAGACCTGCTCCATGTAAACCATTAAGGAAAAAAATCAGTCAAAATCAGGTACTTTAATGTTGTCAAGATATTTCCCGGTGAGTTTGTTTAGCATGCACTGAAAAGGCAGCAAGATACAGTGAGAGAACAAAGATTTCTTACTGTTGGTAGAGCCCTGACTGCCTTTCTGCAGCATGGATCTCAAAGCCTGGAGGTCTCTGCAAAGTCTCAGAGAGCAAGAGCCACTCAAGTGAATGTGTATTATCTAAGAGCTGTTCTGAGGTTGGATATGATACCAAGACCTGCCAATATTTCTAGCTCTGGTCTATTTTTTTAAAGGGCAGCAAGTGGTCCTGAATATATACTGATGAAAAATACGTGAGTTGACATTTTAAAATTCAGGCAGAATAGCTGTGCTATCAACTTTGATGATACAGTGTCTACAGGGCTTCTTTTAAATGCCTTTGGAATTATACTTCTCGATGCCCTATGAGTCAAAGTCAAGAAAAAAAGCCACCAAATTTTTTACGCTAAACTAGCTCATGGCAGAAGGTCCCTTAAAGATAGGACTAAATCTGTGCGATGGGAAATCAAATTTTATTTAATCCCAGTGTCCCTGCGATCTCTTTTAGAATCCCCATTACCTCTTTTATTGGCATAGAAGGTCAACCTAATTCTTCTATCACCCTGCATCCAAGTCTTTGTGACCAGAACAAAGGGGGTTATAAAATACATAGTGATATTTCAAATTCCCTGATACCTATTCAGTATTTTTGTGATGATATTTTTACCCATTTTAAACTGGTATCAACTTCAGCAATCCAATATATTTTATTGTTCTCCTTTTCCAGAGAAGCAAAATAAGGTTCAGATGAATTAGAGAATTTAACCAAGACAATGGCTGTAACTGTAAACCCATTCCTTGCTTCACACTGGAAATTTCTTCAGTGCTTGTTTGTTTTTGCCCTTAATAAAAAAACATGTATTTTTAAAATGAAAGACCAAAAGATGTGCAAATTCTTCTTTTTTTCTTGGGCGTCCTTATAAAGAGCTGTTTAAAGAAATTCAAATTGTGTTACAAAGTTCCCAACAAGGCGTGGCATTAAAGAGGTAAGCAATAGCATATGTTTTGGAAAAAATATGCTGAATTGCTCATGTCTTATCAGGAGGGCAGAAAGCTGTGATAACACCTCCAACTCAGCATCAGCGGGGGCTGGTAAGGCTTTTAATAGATGAGCAAAGCTAATATACTATGTACAGATTCTTAGCATTTCTCAAGTTCTTGCTGGAAGTAAACATTTTAGAATACCAAAGAACTATTTTAAGCAGTAGATGTTCCTTATAGACCATGTTGAAGTTGTAAGGTATTAGAAAAGAGTACCAGATAAAAACAATTTTCTAGGCCACTTCTTCCATGGCTGAGCCTCAACTTGGGAGTAAGGAGGAAGTGATTTATTTCAAACATGTAGTATTTCCCACAAACTTTTGTAGAGGGCTATTTTGTTTAAGCACCTTAAAATGTGAGTAAAGGAGAGGCAATCAGCTAGTAACATGCTTTAAAGGCTGAGGTCCACATTCCCAATAAAGAACACTGGGGAATATTTTACTGCCCCCAAATAACTTGAAGAAAAAAAAATATCACTATCTTCCAGGCAAATAATTTATCATTCAAATTAAGTTTTCCAGAATTTGTAAAAATTTCTCATTAACTTTTGGGGTACTGAACTAGGTTTAATGATTTCTGGGTCCTTTTTAGTGGTATTACGTTTGGAACTATGAGTGGCAGTGCCTATAGTTCAGTTCATTTTAACTAGGTAAGTTTACCTAAACACAGAAACAATAATGAGAGATTTCCAAGAGTAAATCTGAACCATGCATTATACAGCAAATAATAATTCACAGTGCAAAGTAAGGAGGGTACTAGAACCCCATAGGTCTCTCTTCTCATGCTTACAATGATTTTAATTACTTGTTTAGTGCCTAGCTTCTATAAAAATCATTAAGCTATGTTCTCGCTGGCTCGCTGGTATAATTTTAGTTCTTAACGTTAAGTTGGTAAGGACTGGTTTATGTATGGTTGCAAAATTGTAACAAGGCAGAGTAAAGCAAATGAAAACCACAGGAGTCCTTCCCCACTAAGCCCCCTGACAAAGACGTGCCCCCCTTCCCATACTTCACCACCACCTGATGTCTCACACTGAGGGACCACCACGGCAGGGCTGAATCTTCATAGTTTTGTTCCATTCTCACCACTTCCTTCCTCTGTTTTCTTAATAAAATAAAATAAAATAAAATAAAATAAAAATCCAAGTTCCTTAATACCCCAGAGATGAGCTAATTATTAAGAAAGAATAATTTAATAAACTCATGGATACTGGATTTTTTTTTCAAGGAAGCACACTTCCCAAAAATAAATGGCCTTGGATGCCATACTTTAATAGAGAAATCTGTCATTTGGGATATCCATGTTTACCTTAGTTACTTATTACTTGTGATTTGTATGCCCAGCAACTTTAGCAACCCACTGGCTATTCTGGGGACAATGGCTGTCTATGCAAAAGAAGAGAAATGTTACATAGAGCAAGTTTTGTTTGAACTAAAAAATAAATAATATTGAAATTTCACTTTTTACATTCTAAGATGCAGGTTTCTAAATTCTTTTGGGAGAAAACAACAAACAAACAGTGTATCTGTTAATGCTAGTCCTGAATTACATCCTGGCAACAATCCCTTGGATGTGAGTTTTTGACTTAGACTTTTGTGTCTAGGTCCTAATTTCTCTACAATCCCATTTTAGCTCCTCCATCTTCCTTACCGCCTGGCTCTGCAGCCATTTGTATTACTGATACAGGGTGCAGTCAGGAGGGGGGGGGGGCAAATAGGGATTTGGGATTGGGTCCAGAACTCAGGATGTCCAAGAAATAAAAGAAAGATATGAAGGATGTTCTCACCCCTTCCCTCATAGGTGTGAGTTGGGGGAAGGGACACATGGAGCAGGAACATGCAGGGCTGTTTTGTATAGCCACAGCTTTGCAGCTAACCTCTGGCATGGTCATTTAACATATCTATAACCTTTAACTGGTTGCATAGATATGTTAAATAGCTGTGGCCATGTTTGAGCCAGAGGGGATGGAAGTGACTTCCACCCAAGATGAAACTGGGGAGGGCAGGTCCCTCTGGTTACAGCACCTGCATGAGAGCTTGGAGTAGATTGGCTCCATGACATGGGGACATACCTGCCCAGACTCACCATGGCAGCCCAGTAAACTAGGAATAATACAAGAATGCTGGCAGATGTGACTGATTGTAGGAGGAGTTGGAAATGGGAGCACAGAGGAAGATTGGCATGGGATTTAAACCCAGACCCAGCAGCCACTGGGGGGAGAACCACATGCTTTTGCCAGAGTGCAGTCACCCA
>PVKU01013574.1:0-28089 GCA_004027475.1 Anoura caudifer | reverse complement strand
CCCCCTGGAAGGAAGACAACAGCAGACATGGAAGCGCACCAGGCCCCAAAACAGCAACTTCCTCTCCAGGCTGTCACCTGAGAACCTCTCGTCGCCACAGCTGTAGGAAGATGCGCTGAGTGTTGCAAACCAAAGCACGCACCGGCATTGCCCGGCCGTTCAGGTGTCCCTTCTCAGAGTCCACCCCCGTTCCTGCTCGTCTACCTGTCCAGGAGCGGGGCGCGTTCTCAGAACCCGGCACCGCTGCTGGTGCCTCCTGTCTGCGGGTGGGTGGGGTGCTGCTGGGGGTTGGCAGGTCGAGGGACCTTCTGAACAGCCCCCAACGCTTGGGAGGGGAGGAAGTCCAGCCGCGCTGACGTCACCTGTCCTTTCTAAGACCGTAACAAAGGACACACAGGACGGCCGGGTTCCAGCCGGCTGGTGGGTCCTTTCAGCTGTGGGGGGGAGGGGGCCTTGTCCGCGCCGTGGGCTCTCGGCACAAGGGTGCTGGTGCGGCAGGAAGCCTCCGGGGGCCCCAACAGCCCACTTGTGGCCACAGGGGACGTGGTGGCCTGAGCTCGGCACAGCCGGCTGGGTGTCCATTGCGTTCAGCTCACGCGCGGTGCTTCAATCCTCTTTGGTCTCAGAGGCCAGGAATTCCAGAGCCTTCCGGCGCACATCGCCGCAGACCACCCTCCACCCCTGCACCCTGCACAGACCGCCTGGAACATGCAAACAACCCACGCAACACACGGGCAAGGGGGGTTTGAACACCGCCGTGTTCAGGGCAGCCTCCCCTCCCCACGTGATGGCCTGTGCCTACAGGGATACTTCCTGCAAATACAGTTAAATGTCACACAAGTGGACACATCAGAATTATCCGGTGGAAGCCAGGGCTCTAGGCCGTGGTGGGAAGTTCGGGCGGTCACGTGGCACATGGGTGTCTGTCCCCCGCACAGCTCTGCTTCCCAGCTGGAGGGTGGTTCTCTTACGTCCTAACATGCTGGGGTCCTCGGCGGTTCGGACTCCGCTGCACGGAAGTGCACCCCACAGGGAGAGATGGAGCGGATTGACGCGGATTTTCGGCCTCATCTTGTGGGTAACAGCGCAGCTCCAGGTGAGGGGGAACCCCCGCAGGCTGGTCATGGACACGGCCACCTTTCGCTTCTGCCCTGCCTGTCTCATCTTCACGCTTCAAGGGGCTCCCCTGCGGAGCCTCCTGAGGGCCCGGTAGGGGGTGTGTTTGTTGCCAAAAACTCAAGAACGTGTTTCGTCCTGCTCTGGTCCGAGTCTGCATCTCCCCGTGTTTCCCCTCCTGGGCAAGGGGCTCCAAGCCGCCCCTTCGCTGGGCAGCACTTCCCTGCTCGCCTGCGAGGAGAGGACAGGGAGGCCCAGGGAGGTCAGACGGCCCCTCGATCGTGTTGAACCCGATGCACCCCAAGCGCACACGGACTTGCACCGTTCCTCGCTGCGCACAGCAGCACGCTGCCGATTTCAAATTAGTTACCGGGGGGAGCATGGCCACCCACGTCGGGAGGCCATTCCAAGCAGGGATCCTTCTCTTCCGGGAGAGCGGTCCAGTGGGGGTTCTGGGAATCCCGAGGTTCTGGAAACAAGCTGCACCGTAAAGAAAGAGAAAACCCGCCGTCCTGGGCTTGGGGGCACGATGGGCCGCCGTCCCTTTTCAAACGTAATGTAAATGGACCGTGGTCCTTCCCGCCACACACGGGTCTTCCCCCGCCACCCCCTCCCCTCCTCCTGACACTGCACCGGCACCCGCCAACGCTCACTAGTGGCCCGCGCGTCGGGGTGACGCCCAACCGCCTCTCCTCTCCTCGGCGAGGCTGCTTTGTTGCGTAGCTTTCTGCACCCAGGCGTCACCTGTGGCAGCTTCACTGAGTTGTTCTGGGCAAGCGTGTGTCTGCTGCGTGACGGAGGGGTCCCTTTCTCAACCCGGGCCCTGGGAGGCGGCTGGCCCCAAAGACAGTGCCCACAGGGCTGTCTGCCGATAATAACTAAATCCATTATCCAGCAGTTTGAGGGAGGGAAGGACGCTGTGCGGGCTCCGAGGATCCTTCTCGGTTTAGGGAAGCACCAAGCACAAGGATGCGATGTGAGGGTCCCAGGGGTGCTCTCCTGAGAACTCACCCAGCAAGGTGCGCGTGCCTGGGGTCCAGCAGCAGACCCTTGAGGCTGTCTGTCCACAGGCTGACGTCCCCTGCGCTTCCGGGTGGCGGGAGTGTGTCTCCCAGCTGGCGGCCATGGAGGGCAATGCAGAAGCCGGGAGAGACACTGTTTGTACGCGGCTGGTGGCCTTGGTGCACGAGGCTCCAGGAAACTGTGCTGCTGGGGAAGCGGAGGTCGTGAGCAAGGACGGGACCCTCTATTTCGGAGAAGCCCAGGTAATGGACCAGCAGAACCACCTGCACTGTATCGGCCGGCGACACAGAGAGACACCCTCCCACCGCTCCTGTGGGGAAGCCTCATTCACAGGCGCTTGCCGGCTGAAGCAGATGCAATTTAGGGTCCGGTGCAATTAGTGGCATCTTGTCGGAACGTTCTTCAGCAAACAGCAGACAATCAAGTTCAAGGGGGAGGAAGCAGGGAGGCCTGTTGTCTGCTGAAACCGTTCACAGTAGAAAAGATGTTTTTTTTAAAGATTTTATTTATTTAGTTTTAGAGAGAGGGGAAGGGAGGGAGAAAGAGAGGGACAGAAACATCCACGTGTGGTTGCCTCTCATGCGCCCCTCACTGGGGACCTGGCCTGCAGCCCAGGCATGTGCCCCGACTGGGAATCGAACCGGTGGGCCTTTGCTTCACAGGCCCCTGCTCAATCCACTGAGCTACACCAGCCAGAGGAGAAAAGATGTTTTTTAAAGAGTTTGCAAGGGTGAATCGGAAGAACAAATGCGTGTGTTTCTTCTCACAGCCGAGAGCCGGGTTTCCAATACAACAGTTAAAAATGGTGTGGATGTGGAAGAACTCACGTGACCGACGGTTTGTTGTGCCTGTTTTATTGTTCCCCTGAGGACAAGCGACACTTTCTTCCACGTAGGTGACAATAGCAAAGGATATACACACCTGGTAACCTTTGGTAACACTGGGGAATTCCAACGCTTGCATTTCAAATTCATTAGGTAGCAGTTTGAAGGGCCGCGTTGTCAGGAAGCGGTTCTCACTCCAGAATTAGACGGGAATCTGGTGCAAGAAAACTCAGTCAGCTACCTGATTCCGTTTTCAGATGTCACATCTGTTTTCTGCGTGTGTGATTTGCGCCAAGATGTAATTTTCCCCACCGGTCAGCGGCGTACCCTTTTAACGAGGCAGCTGCCCTCTGTAAGGACTTCCGAGGCGTCCACCGGGCACCCCAAGGCACTCTGGGCCCGTTCCCCAGTCGTCCTTCTTCGCAGACGAACGAGAAGGAAAAAGAGCTGTTTCTCAAGTCATGTTCGTGGAGGGCCCATGCACGGTGGTTGAGCAACAAATTAACAAGTGCACCGTAGCCTCACAGCTCAAGCCTTAAACATCTTAAATTTGGACAGATACATTTTTTCCGGAAAATGAATGTGTCTTCAATGTCTCTCTCCCCAAGGCATTTTTTTTTTTAAAGAAATACTTTGATTCTGTTTATCCGAAGACTGGTTTGATACCCAAAGATGCTCTTTATCGTAAGGTTTAGTGATATGCTGCAATACGTCCAGATAAAGGCCTTAGAAACCTTCAGAACATGTGTTAAGTGCCGAGAGGTCAGGATATCTAAAATGCCTTGTTGATTCTGCAACTTCCGCCGAGTGTGTTTTGGCTCCTTCCTGGAAGAGGCTGGTAACCTTCCCACACTTTGCTATTCCACACTCCTGGGGGTGAACCTGAGATATCTTTCTCTAGGGACAAGTGTGGAAGCTTGGAGGTCAAACACACGTCCCATCTAGGTCGCCGGGTAACATCTTCATTATCCACCTAAAGCGATCACTTCCTGATCGAACGCAGTACAATAATTTAGTGCTTAACCATCATTGTCTTGGTGGATGTTTAAGTTATTCTCAAACCTTTATTGCCGTGAGCAAGCATTCGTAAATATTCTTGTCATATCCCAAACTTTTCAAGTGACTAACCCTTTTAAAACATGACTTCATATCTCCGAGGCACCGTTTTCCTCAATGATACCGGCTCTGGGTGCGCTTTTTCGCTCCTGCGAGCCTTGGAATTAGCTCATGTAGTGCACTCGGCGGTCGGATTATTTTATCTTTTTCTCAATTGTGCACACACACGTGGGAGAGGGATGAAAACGTAAAGTCCCTTTATTCTCTCGTGGGCTCGCTTTCCCAGTTTGGGCAGGAGGACGCACTGGCTGTAACGTGTTCAGCGGCAGGATTGCGCCCCGTGATGAGCCACCCACGCGTGACCCTCCAGGGTTCTGGCGGTCGAAGCCGTGGACGGAGCCCATGGGGAGTCAGGAGGACACCCGTGTCAGGACCTGCTGCCACTTTTGTGCTGCATACTTCTGATCCCAGCCACGGCCCCACATCATCCCCGTGTCCCCCACGTGGGACACTCATTGGCCATTCCATTCTGTGGGTATGGGCTGCTGTGTAACAAATCAGCACCACGTGCTGTGGCTTAGAAAACACGCACGCATGTTCTCGAGGTGTTAGCAGCAGGTGTGTGCCCCCCGCCCCTTGTGCTGGAAGGAGCCGTCAGCTCCCCGACGTGCAGCCTCCTGCACGGGGCTCCCAGGGCCGGCTGCCCAAGCGGCAGCTGGCTGCGTTCACAATCAGCGGTCCAGACGCGGAGAAGACAGAAAGGGAACCCGGGGGCCATGCACCGTCACCGCATCCGGAGGAGCCACGCCGTTGATGGGGCCCGCCGGCCCTGACACAGGGCGGTGGGAGAGAACTCTGTGAGGGAGGGGCGGGCGAGCAGGGTCCCCCAAAACCATCCGGGGCACTTGAGGATGCCTACTGCAGGGATGAAAGGCTGAGCCTTCAGAGTTCTCGCTGGGGAGCAAAAAAAATCATTTTCATTGAAGAAAATTCTGTTCCTCATGCTCCTGTGATGGCCTTTTATAATTTGTCTCCACCCGTCAATCTCTGGGACTCGGTGCCCGAGCAGGTTCGTAGTTATGACGTCACCGATAGCAAGCCGCCTTCTCAAACCAGTCCTTCGTCCACCGATCGTCGAGCACAGTTTTATCCGTTAAACGATATAAATGTGTGTTTCTCCACCCGCAGTTCGTGCCTCAGGAAGGGTCGAAATTACTTCACCAAACCAGACTCAGTTCACACCGTTCTCGTCAAAGGCACCAGAGGCGGCAAGGTGAACGTTTCCCCGGAGTCTGGCGCACGCCCTCCTCCTCCTGGCCACTCTCGCCCCGCGGGACGCCTCTACCGTGTCCCGGAAGACTGGTGGCGTTCCCGGTATCGCTGCCTGGCCTTCTTTAGGTGCTTATTCATTCTCTCTCTCTCTCTCTGTCTCTCTCTCTCTCTCCCACTCCCCACATCTGTCTTACTCTGTTTCAGATAACTAACGTACCCATGTGTGTACACACGTTGGAACGCATTGGCTGCCCCAGTGACTCAGGCAGACAAGACTGCAAGCTGTAACTTGCTTTAAAGTGGACTCTCGACCGAGTCCTGCGTAGCACACCACCACGCGGAGATAGCCAGCTGGTGGGGAGTAACGGGGTGGAAAAATCCCCTCTCCCTCTTTTCTTTCGTTCTCTCTTTCTGTTTGTTTCTTCTGACTAGCTTCCAGTAATTTCGCCCAGACAAGATGCCACCTGTACAAGACAGGCCCCTAGTTATAAGATGCCGTATCTTATGTAGATGTTGCTATTCTTGAAGAGGGACTCAGGGTGTTCATGAGCTAATGAAGGAGCACATCTGCTTGGTGCCAGTATCCGCCCCAGACCTTCGGCTCCAGGACCCAGGCCTGGCGCCTTCCCGCCCTGCGGTTCCTGTTCACGGTGCCAAGCTGCTGGCTGGGGACACAGTCCAGGGTCCGTCAACCCTTCTGGACGGAGTGAATGGACACTGAGCCGGCTGTGGGATGAGCCACCCGGGGACACCGGGAGATGGGGTGCACATGGCATGTGGAGGGAGAAGTGGGGGAAGGGTGCATGGGACCGTTGGATGCCCCAGGGGTGCGTGCCCCCTGGGAAGAGCGGGGTAGACCTGCCCTGACTCCCCGCCACCAGGGTTCGTGGCCCGAGCAGTGCGTTGGAGCTCACTGACCCTGGCCTGCCCGATTCTCAGCCAGAGCCCTCCCGCCATGTGGCCTGAGTCCCTTCCAGGCCGACCCCCAGGACAGGGGAAAACGTCCCCGGAGCCCCGTGTCCTTGGCCCTCCGTCTGCCACTTCCTTCTTGGCACAGTTACGCTTTCTCACTGCCCGTGCCCGGGGCACACGTCCCCTTCTGTCGCGTGTTTGGAATTGCCGGAATTCCCAACATGCATGCGGACGACATGTGATAAATGACTGAGGAACACAAGGAGGCCATTCGGGGCCTGGGAAAGGGCTCGGAGCGAGGGCTGCGCTGTAAAGGGGCCCCCTTGTTGGGCCTCCCTGCCCTCCTCCCAGCTCCCCTCCCACAGGCTTCCTTTCTCGGGGCGGCTCCTAAAAATAGCGGACAGTCAGCCGTGACCCCAAGCTCCCTCTCACGAGGCGCTGCATAGTTCAATCCTCCAGGCACAAGCCACGCTCCAGTCAGACTTCCAAATTCTCTCCGAGTTCGGCATTCCCGTGCTCCCCCTTTTCGTGGCAGGCCTGGCGCGCGCGGCCTCAGCCGTGGCCGTGAACTGTCCCCAACCAAGGCGTCTCTGCGGGGCTGCAGGGAGGGCGCAGGGCCTTCCACGCCGCGAAGGCTGCAGCCCGTGCGCGCCCGGCTGGGAAAGGCGCGGCGGTGCTTTCACGGAGCCCTGCTTTGCTCAGCGCTGTTGCAACCTGGGCCGGTGTGTGAATGCGTCTTTGCGCTCCGAGACGAGAACCGGGCCAGGGGCCGTAGCCGCCCCTGCAGCCGTGCTGCGTGCGCCTGGCGGTGGGGCAGCTTCCCCGGGGACCTGGACGCCGCAGGTCACCCACAGACTGGCGTCTCTCCTGCCCCCGTAGTGCAGCCCCATCACCGCAGTGAGAAAGGCGGTGGCGCAGCCGCGTTCCTCCCCGTGGCGCGGGTCCGGTGGCGCACCGGCCGCATTCACGGCCCCCTTAGCAGGTGCGGCCTGTGCAGCTTTGCGGAAACTGAGGATTCTGGGGGGGGGGGGAAGGTGAGGAAAGTCCCAGGAAAAGGCCGATGACGCTGCGCAGCGAGCTGCGCTCTGCTGCGCTCGGCCCCACCAGCGGAGGGCGCTGTCCTGCGTCACGATGCTGTCTCCAGGCGGCCCGTTACCAACACGCGCTTCTCCAGGTGTGAGAGGGCGCGGGCGCGGGGATCTGCTGAGGCCGGGACAGCAGCGCCCAGCTGGTCACTGCCCAGGGCGCCGCTGAGGGTCTGGAAGTTTCCCTGCCGCGCGCGGCAGCGCAGGCTGTCGCAGGCAGCTGGCCGTGCGGCTGGGCAGCGCCACCCAGGTCCGCGGCCCCTGGCCTTGCGCCTGCGTCTCTGCTGCCGGTGCCCAGAAAGGACTCCGGTGACCGTCGTCAAGGTGAGCAGCGTGCTCCTGGCCCCCGGTGGGCTCGGACACAAATACGCCCTCCCAGAACACCCGATTGTCCCGTGACCAATGAGAGGCGGAGTGCCCACACTTCTGTTATCAGCAAAGATGCGTGGGAACTGCGAGTTACTTGCCACCCACCCTGCGCCCCTCCCTCCCCCGGCCTCCCAGCGGGTTGGCAACTCCCGGGCTCCCGGAGCTGCGTTTGGACGCCTGATTGCTAGTCTCACACGGGGTGGATTGTTTATTTACTGTTACAATATCTCACCATCCAGAAACTGTGTACCCAGTTTTCTTCATCCAAGAAATTCTTTTTTTTACAGATATATATTTTTAAAGATTTTATTTATTTTATTGTTAGAGAGAGGGGATGGGAGGGAGAAAGACAGGGAGAGAAACATCAGTGTGCGATTGCCTCTCGCACGCCCCCTACTGGGGACCTGGCCCGCAACCCAGGCATGTGCCCTGACTGGGAATCGAACCCGTGACCCTTTGTTCACAGGCTGGTGCTCAGTCCACAGAGCCACAGGAGGCAGGGCTGTCTAAGAAATTCTTAGTTTCCTTTCTATTCCTGAAAAATCTTTGGCATCTGCAATATCCTGTGCTGCCTCTGAGTAGCCTCTTTACTTTCTGGTAAAAAACTCTGCCTTTCTTGAATTTTTAGCCCCTATAGGTACGATGTTGTTTTTTGGTGGCGATAGTCAAGATTTTTCTTAGGGCTTGGCTTTCAGAACATGAATTAAGATGGGCCTTTGCATAAATTCCTTGTGGTACCTGGCTTAGTATTCATTCAGCTTCTTGAATGTATAGGCTGACACTTTCTGTCAACGTTGACAAGCTGTGAGTTGCTATTCCTTCAACGCCTTTCTCACCCCCGTCTCTTCTACTTCAGGGGAGTGGCTAACTGTGTCATCTGCTTTTAGGAAATACAGCTCGCGTCGTGTGCGCAAAGAAGGGGCCTGGTGTCTCCTCTTGCATGCGAGGAGGGACCCCCCAAAACCCAGAATTATCTTCTGGAGGGCGGGCCCCTTGTCGCATAAGGCACGCCCACCAGGTGAGAATTCTAGGAACCCATCTGGATCAGTGCGCCAGCTGGTGGTGTTGTGAGAGGCTGCATTCAGCTTCAGTGAATTGTTTTTTGAAGACTCTTTCTACGCGTTTGCCCATTTCCTGGTGGGCGATTTACGAGTGCGCCTGCCTGCACTGTGCTGAGTGCTCAGCAGAGTTTGACCAAATATGGGATGACCCTCGAGGCCCACCCTCCCTACTCACCTGAGAGCTGGCCCCGAGTGACTCTTTTTTTGTTTCCCTGACAAAGAAAAAAATGTCCTCGGAGGGAAACCTTTTGCTGATATGGGACAGGTGAACCCAAAAAGGCATCAAAATTGACGAGTTCAAAAACTGTTTGAGCCGTGGAGAAAATGTCGCGATGGCTGTATTCCCTCAGATGGAGAGTGCTTTGAAGTGACTGAACCTGAAATGGGAAGAATACACACACAATTTTTTAGAAAGAAATTCCGGAGGTTTTGGGTCCCCGCTACTGTGAATCTTTTATGGTGCTTTTGCTCTCTCAGGTTAGTCTTGTCTTACTATTTCGTTCAAGACTTTCACTGATAAGATTGTTCATTAGCGTGCGGTGAATTTTTGGAGGACCTCACCTGTGTCTAAAAATGCCCACTAAGAACTTTTATTGTCGTTGTATAAGTCTGCTATATGCTTGGAAAAAAATGGACATAATTAAAATGTTCCTGGAACATGATACTTTTTTGATTGCACAAGTCTAATTTTATACTGCCTTGTTAGGTGTTACGATTTTTCTGGCTACGTTTTACATATTTGTTATTGAGTTTATTTGTAGATTTTTTTTGTTTTAATTGCTTTTGGGATGGTGTCTCTTTGGGTAATATTTTACAAGTAGTCATTTCTTGTAGAAGCTCTGCTTTATTGTATTTATTTTATTTAACCATTTTATTGATATTTCTAATTAATGGTAGTTCTTTTTCAGTAGGATTTCATATCTTTCGGAATATTTCTCATATACTTCCTGTTTCATACCACAGCGTCCCAGAGGTTTGCTACAAAGCATAGCATATCCAGGAACAAGGTCGCCATAAGCAATAATTTTAGCAAGTGCCACATTTTCATTCTTTTCTTTAAGGATTTTATTTATTTATTTTTAGAGAGAGGGGAAGGGAGGGAGAAACAGAGGGAGAGAAACATCAATGTGTGGTTGCCTCTCGTGCGCCCCCTACTGGGGACCTGGCCCACAGCCCAGGCATGTGCCCCGACTGGGAATCGAACCAGCGACCCTTTGCTTCACAGTCTGACGCTCAATCCACTGAGCCGCACCAGGGCTGCGTTTTAATTCTGTTCATGCTGTTTTCCAGTGCACATGGCACATTAAGGACATGGCGAAGTCTTGCATCAAACAGCCTTGTTCAAGCAGGATTTCCCATTTACCAGTCGCACACGGCGAAGGCCCTCAGAAAAGGTACAGGAATGGTTCATGGACGACACCTCGGTGACAAAGCATTTGCATCCTTAGAATACGGGGGCGTCTCTCCAGGTGCTCCAAGCGCGATGAGCTCCCCAGCAGACAAACAGACAATTGTAACAGAGTTACTGGGCTGTCAAAAAGTTCAGTTTTTCTTTTTTTCTGTACAGTGGCTCCACTTGCGCTTAGTTGTCTTTAACCTTGTTCGAAACAATTTTATTAGATTGTATGGGGACAGCTGTGCTATCAGCATGCATTCAAAAAAAAAAAAAAACTCATCAAAGCTGGTGAGTGTTTGTGTAACATTTTAACATTGAAGATAAAATAGGGAACACTTCTGGTGTATTCTGCTCTAGTATTCCCAGAACGTAAAAATGCCACCGAAATGCAAAAGATTGGTGCAGTGGGTGGAGAAGATGCTGGGACCGATCGAACGTGTCGGGGCTGGTTGACAAAGTTTCGTGCTGGGGATGTCTCGCTGGACGGTGCTGCACCGTCAGGTAGACCAGCTGAAGTGGAGAGGGGTCCGATCCGGACCTGCACTGAGAACAATCGACGTGCTGGCCCCTGAGAGAGTCGGCCTGCTCAGCGTATCCCAGTCAGTACAGTTGTTGGTGAAAACAAAAACAAAACAAAACAAAAAGTGTGTTTCATTTTACAGAAAAAGCCTTTTGGACTTTTGCCCACCCTGATCCTACACAGGGGGATGCCCCCTGTCCAGCCCTCGGGTTGACAGACCAGAGGAGCGCGGTGCACAGCGCTGCCCACCCGCCGCCCGCCCGCCCGCGGTTCCGCAGACAGCGTGCCCTGCGGGGGGTGGGGGGGGCATCTGCCTCCCAGTCTGCCTGGCAGTGAGCCGTGGGCCTGCTCCGTCTGTCTGCGCCGTTGCCTCAGCAGGGGACCGTCTGTCTGCCCTGCCCCACTTTCCGACCCCTGCCTGCACTGATGGATGGTTTTCCAACGCCCAGAGCAGGAAGGGGCTCCCAGGACAGGTGCGGATGCGCGCTGCAGGGGAGGTGCAGGCGGCGGATGGATGTGGCTCGTTTCCTAGCAGCCAGAGCCGTGGGAGAGAGTGGAAGGAATCCTGGAGGGAGAGAGGCAGCACCCCATAATCCGCTCGATGTGAGCGGTTGGACGAGGGGGTGCTGTGCATCTGGGCGAGGAGGCGGGAGCTCCTGTTTCTTGTGTGCATCTTCACGTTTCCACGGGGCGCACCCTTGTGCCTTTCTGGGGGAACCCTGCATCAAGAGGCGTAAAGACACCCACAGCCTCGGGCCCATAATTCATCACCCAGGAAAATGCACAGAGCTGTGAACCACATTTTACGTCGCGAAAATTCACGACAACGGTACTTAAACGAGCAAGGAAAATCTCCACAATGCTCAGCAATGGGGAATATTTAACAATACAACATAAATATAATAAAACACATGACTTAGGATATAGGCAAAGGTCACGTAATTTTGCAGCTCAGGGGTCGGCAAACTTTCTCCGTGGTGAGCCGGCAGGAAATATTTTACGCTTCGAGGAGTACACGTTCTCCCTCCCGGCTGCTGCCTTCGAAATGTGTGAATTGTTTCTATCTGGGATTTTTTCCTACAATATCCTTGGACCTCAGTGACCCTCGGAAAGCGAAACCAAGGGGGTCGGCTGCAGTGCCGTCGGCAAGAAGAGCCGCGGTGCGGCCGCCGATGAAGGCAGCAGGCTAAGCGGCCTCGATGGTGCGGGAAGCCCGGGTGTGGAGCTGAAATGCGGAGTACCGTCTGGAGGAGGTGTTGTCTCCCTTTGCGTGGCCTGTCGCTTCCTTCGTCCTCGGTCCCGTGAAGCCTGCTTTGCTGAGTCCCGGCTCCGGCTGGTCCTGGAGCAAGGGGGGGCCGCTGGCAGAGTTCACGGGCATCTCACTGGTGCTGCACCAGGGTCGCCTCGCTCCACGTTTGTCTACGTACAGATTTCTCTGAGAAGTCCGTTTTGTGGTCGGGGCCGTGTCCATAGTGACACGATCCTTTGCAGTTCATGGGAGAACGTGTCTGCCAGGGAGTCCCTCTAGGGGGCGGAGGACGCAGCCTTTGGTGGTCTGCAGAGGGACTCTCCGGGAACACGGAATTGAGAGCCTGTCCAGAAGTCAGAGCGTCTTGGATGACTCAGAGACAAGTCAGTGGGGGAAGCCTTGGAGGCCATGGGACAGCAATGCCCCTGAGTTGGGTGTCGGTACCGGGGACTCGGGAGGGGTGGGGCACAAGCTTGCATGTCCAAACCAGGCCCTATCACGTGATCCGAACTTATCCCCGGTGGCAAACGGCCCATATCATTTGGGGGTGACCAGACCCGTGGAAACGGGTGGAAACTCAGGGGTCCATCCGCGGTCATGCCCCACCCACCCCAGCCCCGGGCCACCACTGGCCTTCTGCCCCTCCTCTCTGCGTTCAGCACCTGCATCCGGAGCATCCTCGGGGCTGCGGCTCTGCCTCCCCGGCATCGCCCTGTCCTGCGACTGCCGCTGGGCTGCCGCTGCTGGTTGCTGTTGGTTGGTTTATTAGTGCATCACCTTCCCATCTTCCGCAGTAGAAACATCTTCTAACGGTTGTTCTGTGTGTCTCAGCCGTTGTCCGTACTGAAAGCAGTGTCTTCAAAACCCAGTCAAGCTAACGTTGCATCAACCGTCTCGATGGGATGGTTTTCGAGACACAGCCTTTAGGAGGAAGCCCACCTGCTTCACGGCACAGTCTTTGCCGTGGGTTGTGGCCTGAGAGTCCGCACTGGGCAGGTAGGTGGAAAGAGCCAAACCCAGAACCTCAGGGGAAGCCAGGGCACCGGGTTAGGATGTAACGAAGGGGCGTGACACCGTTGGGGACCAAGCGGACGCAACCCGACCCCAGTCGGCGGAGGAGGGAGAGAATGCCGTCTCCAGGCAAAGGAGCAAGGGCTTCAGGTGCAGAGAGCGTAAATGCTTCCGAGAGAGATCGGCGTGGGTGCAGAGCAACCTGGCGTGGGCGGGGGTGGTGGGTGGCAGATCCTTTGGTGGCATAGATCCAGGAGACAGAGAGAACCCCCAGGCTGAGAGCTAAGAGGGGAGGCTGGGGCACGGGAAGACGGGTGATCGATCACCGTGCTGGGCAGTGGGGGAGGGGGCGGGATGGGGGCAGCCGGAGAGCACGCGGGACGAGGCAGCGTAAGATGGGTGCCTGTCGCTTGGCGGTCATCCTGATTTGGCCGGCCCCAGCTAGGGCCGCACGAACCCCATCGCTCTGCTTCCGGCTCAGTGCTCAGCTCCAGGCCTCCTGCTGGGAGCACAGCCTGCGTAATTCACCGGATTTCACACCTGACAGATCGTTCCCACCCACCGGGGACGTCTCCGGTGAGAAGCAGGAAGGAGCAGCCACGCGTGGCCACCGCGCAGTCCGGCAGGTCTGACGGCCCCTCACGGCGCGACGCAGGGCTGCAGGCGTGCTTTGAAAACTGACCGCCCGGTCCTCGGAGAGGTTCTCCCCGCCCAGCCCCCGTGGTGGCTACACGCTCTGATCCTCCTTCCTATTTAAGGGAGCAAGGCTTTCGTGGCTCAGGTATCGGCGGGCCGGCTGCGGGCAAACAAATGCATGGACGGTCGGCCCGGGGAGGGCGTCCTGGAAGCTGCACTAGGGGCTGAAGTGCTTCTGCATCTCCACAGACTCATTTGCTGGTTGGAAACCGTCGAGTTCTCACAGGGCTTCATGGCGTGAGTCACGGAAGGGCGTCCACGGGCAGGAAGGAGGAAGAGTGCCCGAAAGGGCTTCTGATTTCCCCCTGACCTTCCAGGGTTTGAGGGGCACCATCAGGCCTGCCTGCGGTCCTGCGGGGATCGCGTCGCTGGCCGACAAGTTCCCAGGGTCCTGCTGCCAGCAGCGGCGGCGGGGCCTCAGACTCGGGCGCTGCGTCCCCTGGAGGCCCCTCCGGGTTCATTAGCAAACCGCGACGGCTTCCGACAACCGTCTCGTAACGCCCGCAGCGCATCCAGCCGTTGAGACGGAAACCTCCGGTGAGGTCCCCGACATTTTAAGTTTCATGGTGTCTTCGAGGGAACAGCCCGCAGCCTGCCATTTGCGGCAGAGGGTCCGGCCGTCCAGGGTCCCCACAGAGGCGCCGGCTGCCTGAAGTCAGCCCATCGGCAACGCACGCTGGGCCCCACATGTGTGGAAAAGGCCACGCATGGCGGGGGCAGCCTGTAAGGCAGACAGACGGTGACCGCGCACGCTTGCTGCCTTACGGAGCAGCGTGCCCACACGCTTCAGCCGAAGTGCCACAGCCAGGGGGCCCGCCTCAGCAAGCGCCAATTCGTGTAATAAAAACAGCCACCTGTGTGCCGCGGGGGGCTTGCAGGGGGTGGCCCCACCCCGGGAGCTGGGTTTGGGAGAGGCGGGCCAAGCCTTTGGCTCGTGGATGGCTCCGCACTCCGACAGGACACCTCTCCTAATTCCGTGTCCACCCTTCAGTGGGAGGCGCCCGGGTGGGCGAAGCAGCCGTGTTGCTCGTGTCCGACCAGGACGATGCGCCCCTGCCTTCGGGCCTTGTCAGCTGGCAGATCTGTACCGCAGGACCGTGCGTGGTGTATGGTGGGCTCCTAGGTGTTGAGCATCTGCCAGCGCTGCCGGTGACGTGCCGTTTCCCCCCCGAAACTCACACCGCCGGACAGCGATCGCTGCTGGAAGGAAAGGGAAGGGAAAATGAATGCATCGCGCAGTTTCTGTGCCCACGGCCAGGTGAGGGGGCGATTTTCACGGAGGTGTGAGAGGGAGCAGCGTAAGGGATGGCACTACGGACCCAATGTGTTCATTTCCACCCGGGATGCAGAGCACAACTCTCAAGGTTAGACGCTTGCGGTGTGTGCTAGCAGCAAACGTCCCCTACCGTGAGCAAAGGTGCCTGAAAAAGCGAATATTGAACGTGCACCTGGCCCTTGGCACTCGTATGAAATGGCTCGTTTACGGGTTCGGAAGCCTGTTTATTCTGTCCGCCACGAACCGCTTGCTGGGTTCTTTCTCTCTGAGGATGGTCCTCTCTCCTCCTGAGATGTGCCTCTGACTGGTCTCTATCTAGACTGTTGACCGCCTGGTCCGCCTCCCTCACTCCTTGGCTCTGTCATCATCACATCGCGCGGGTCCCACCGACCTCCAGTCCTGGATCGACCTTCCTTTCTATTGCCAACCGGAGACGGTTTTCATCAGGAATAACGTGCCTTGGTTTTTCCCGCTGCCTGCAGACACGCTGTTCGTCCAGCGTCCGCCGATCCTAGGACCGTACACCCAAATGTCCCCATCGCCATGCCAATCCTGAGGCACCCCAGGAGCGTCCCCGTTACGCCCCCTCCCCCCTTCTCTTTGCCCTCAGCACCCCCCTTCCCGAGCACGGTGCAGCTACGAAGGCCTGAGTTCTCCACCCTTTCTGCAGACTTGGCACATGTCAGCAACGGGTATTGTCCCAGTTTTAGCCCACGCGCTGCCACGGAAACATCCCCAAAGCTGTCTGCGTTCGCGGCCGCGACTTTTCCGTCTCCTGCTTGTTCCTGGAGCCACTTACCTCTGCGCTGAGGATGTTCTACCCCCTGGTCCCAGATGTCTTCCGGGTCGACCACCGGTGACCTAAACACGTCCTAATAACCTCTTTTCGGTCATATTTGTACTTGGTTTCAGGGCCTATCTTATCTGAAAATTGGTGCTTGTGTTTTCAGTTGCTTTCTCTTCGTTGGAAGGAATGAGCGATTCTGTTCCGGAATCTCTGCATCGCCCCCGGCTGGTCTCATCCGCAGAGCCCGCCCGGGGCTCTGGGAACACTGAACAATGAGTCCCTTCACTGGTGTTTGCCCGCCCATCCTTGTCTGCGCCGTCCCCCCCACCCCCCCCCCGAATGGGCCCATGGGGCGCAGCGATTTTGCTCGGAGGAATGATGTGATCAGCACGCACCCAGCGGCCCTGGTGCGGGAAGGCTGCTCCGCATGTCACACCTGTGCGGCTGAACGTCAAAGAAGCTTGCAGGAAACTCGGGCATTCCTCCCATCCAGGGCCTGAGGGTTCTCACAGCAATGACTAGAAATGTGGGGGAGGGGAGGGGCTCACCCTCATTCAACACTGCCTCGCAGAGCTCCTAGGTGGTGTGACCCGTGGAGTGTGGGTGCAACACAATAAGCCCTGTCAGACATGGGTGTGGCCTGCTGCTGGAGAAGCCCCTGTCTGCCCGATGGGCAAAAGCTAAATCCTGAGCCCCAGACGGCCAAGAGAGAGTTACTTCCCCCTCCAAGGTCTCTCCCCTCTTCCTCCGTGCGGGGGGCTGAAGGACACGCCATAACTTAGAATGATTTGCACGCACCGTCCTCACACGCATTTTCCTCTCCGGCTCTCCGCTGCGCGTCCTGCAGGCTTCAAGTCGTGAGTCTAAAAATAAAGACGCCTGGAGATTCAATCACTGCTGTTCTTTTATTTAAGGCTCTGGACAATTACCGAGGCAAAGCCCCCTGGGGGGATGAAAAATAGAGATTAGAAAAATTGAGTAAGAAAGTCATTACCTACAATACATCATTCCGGACGAGGTGCTTCGCGCGATCTTGAATTTTAATACTGCGTCGCAGCCTATTTCGGATTTTCACGGAGTCCTCCATGATCCTGCAAAATTATTCCCATCAGGACCTTTTGATAAGTACTACAGCGATTAAATTGATATTGAAAACACACCTGTCTCGAGCAAATATCATTCTCTGTATTTCCAACAACGATTCCAGTTGATGCTGACCGCTAATTGGAAAATGCTTCGAAAGGGTGCAGGTTGTTAATTGGGCCAATGCAGAGCCCTGTCTATGGGTGTGTAAAGAACACGTACATACTGACCAGAATCTGATACATGCGTGTGCGCTGGAAATGGCCCAGGTGAGTCGTGTGCCATCCTACTTCTGAGAATAAGGTTGAAATATGTGTGTCATGCGTATATGTGTGAGTTACGTGCAAAACGTGTGCCTGTGTGGAACTTGTCTAGTACGTGGGTCACACAGACACACTCAAGCACCGAGGAAAGCCAAGGAGACACATCCTAAGCGTACTCGGGACATCGCTAATTCATGCACTCGTCCAAGCGTGCGTTGGCTCAGATCCTGTCGCTGAAGTGGGATACAGGAAGTCGAGGTCCCCAACCATGTCCTGCCTGCAAGGGGAGAAGAAGGGGTACGTTGGAGGCATGAGACAAAGTCACAGAAGCTGTTGAAGATGCATAAGCCCTGGCTGGACTCTGCTGGAGGCGTCTGGGAAGATCCGGTTTGGGCGCGGCTTCCGTTCCGACATCTCCTGGTGGGCCTGGAAGACAGTGGCACAGCGGAGTCTGCCAGAGATGGAGTCGCCCGTCCGTGAGGACCTTCGGAAGCCTGAGCCGCAGGGGTTAGGTGACAGTGAGTGTCCTGCTCACGCCGTGGACACGCTGTGATAAGTCACAGCTGGCTCAGGAAAGAGGACATGCGGTTGACCTCCCAACCCCCCCCCGCTTTGACATCCTCAAGTTCATGTAGCGTTTGTTGCCCAAGGCACCTGAACTTCAGGGACGGTCCAGTGGAAAGGACCGAAGCGTAACCCTATGGCAATAACTCGGCAGCCAAGCAGACCTGAGTTCACTTCCTAAAAGCTTTTGGCATTAAAAACAATAAAATATTCACGGGAAGTTGGAAAGTGGTGCTTGGGGGGGGGGGCCTCGTGTATTTACCCCTCCCCCACCCCAGGCTGCAGCGCACACACCAGGACTCCCTACGGGCGGGCACTACCCAAACCTGGTGCGTTTCCGAACCAGCAAGCCGCTGAATTTTAAAAAGGGGTTTCTATTCACACGGGAGCCGGTGAGACTTTGCATGCATCTGTCTGTCTGTCCATCCATCTATCGATTAGCTATCCAGAACGCTGTACTATGGTACGACTCTATAATCTGTCTGTCATGTATAATCTGTCATCGACGTGCATCTACGCATGTATATCTGTAATATCGATCTCTATTTGCCTGTGCCTGTGACACACTAATTTCTCACCCATCTGTATTCCCCTAGACGCACCTTACCTGCTCATAGCATGTGTGTGGTGTGTTCATGCACACACACACGTATGTCTGTAAACCATACTGAATTCCGGTTGAACTCACGCACACACGCTCCCGGGCATCTGTGGCCACGTCCACACCCGTGCCTGGGGCACTGCACTCGGGTCCATCGTCCAGCGCATCCGAGACCGCGCAGGTGATTTTCGAAAGGGGTGCTGGAGTTTATCGGTCTGTTTCCCCGTCGTGGGGCTGAGAGGCTGGGCTCCCGCGGCCATACAGATGACTTAGGTTTGCGGAAGGGGCGCTGCTGCGTCCGAATGAACGTGGGAAACCGTGTGCGCACGTGCGGGATCGGAATGTCGGTGGCGACTTGAACTTGGGAGCCGATGGGCACCAGGGCCCGGCCCCTGGCAGCCCCTTGGTGCTGCTGAGCCGATGTTTCGCGGGGTGGGCCCATTCAGGGCCAACGTGCGGTCTGGGGATCGGGGTCCCTGTCATCCACAGCGCTATCGTTTAGAGGCGCTGCATCTCCTTTCATTTGAAGGGGGGGAAGCCAATTATAACACCAACAGCCACATCTCTGGTCTTTGGGCTTTACAACCAACTTGATAAATAGGGTCTTTGAGCCTTTTCTCAAATTCAATAAAGATGAAATTTAATCTTGGAATGAGAAAGCTGGGCTATTTCAGCAATGACTCGCTAAAGCAGGTGCCCTTAATTGTTAACGATGCGATCCTTTCTCCACCCAGGAGAAAGACCAGCTGTGCGTTAGAAAATCTACTTCATTATTTCTTTTTCCAGACGGGAGAACCCTAACTACAGACTTCCACGGTGGGAGAACATGCCAGTTTAGCATCCCCCCACCCCCCAAAAAACACTACCTGAGAAGCCAGATATCTGGAATGTAGGGGACCAAACTGTCAGGATCAGTGCGGGGGGGGGGGGCTCCGCCTGCAGAGCCCCATCCCTCCGTCACAGATGAAAATAAAACTACCAAGACACGATCTGCTTGGGGAGGAGAGGTGGTCAATCTCTCAAAGGAGAAGGACCCAGAGCCCCTTCCTCGATGGGCTTTTATTGGGTTCAAATACACAGGGATACAGGTATGTCCGGTGGCAAGGATCAAACAATGGATAACATTTCAAAGAAATCTGAGGGCTTAATCAGAGTCAGGGTCTGTCAGGAAAGGGGGTTGCAAAAACTTTGGGAGACATACTCATCTCCTCCTCAGACCCTTATCATTTAAATGAGAGCACTCTGAGCACAGCAGGTTTCACAGGACTTTACGAATTCTTTCTCATTCCCGATCACCCGGGGAACCGCTCTGGCCAGCACAGGGCAGCACTGCCCGCCCTCTGTCATAGATTCAGGCTTAAGTGGATTAGAGCCAGGAAGCAAGGGATAAGGGAGACATCTCCCAGATGGAAATGGGGACTCGGGCTATGTCAGAATAGCCGGGGGGTTAGGGTGCATCACCCCCTCTTTGCTGCAGCCCCCCGAGTCCTTCCGTGAGGGCCTCCCACATGGTCATGCCTATCTTAGGCAACCCCTGCCTTGAGGGAATCTTACCCGTCGTTGACTAACCAAGCAAGCATTGGGGCCAGACATGAATGAAGCAGAAGTTGCTCTCCTGCCAGGGAGATAAGCTTTGTCTCCTTAGTGGCTCAGGTCCTCTGGACAGAACAGACCCAGATGAAACGGGTGCCTGGGCTCTCACTCAGCCCAGCCACGGGGTGGGGGTTACAGCTCCTGAAACCAGGCCGAACGGTCCGCAACACATCAGCAGGTGTCCGAACCGGAGACTTTGGGTCCTCAACCTGGGACAGCTGTGACTGAGCCACGGTGCGTGAGCACGCTGTGGGAATTGTCCGCAACACATCAGCAGGCTGTCCGAACCGGAGACTTTGGGTCCTCAACCTGGGACAGCTGTGACTGAGCCACGGTGCGTGAGCACGCTGTGGGAATTGGGAAAAGCAGGAATTGCGTGCGGAAGTTTTCAGAGGTCAAACACATCAGAGAAATCCTGGCGGAAACAAAGCCCACCCACCGTGTCCACTTCAAAGCGGGAGAAGGCGAGTGGAGAAACTCGATGGACATTGATGGGGCGAACCCCACCACCAAGGGCCAGACGGCAGAAGGCGTCCCTGCTGGTGGGCTGGTGATAAATCGCAGCCCAAGGGCCGTCCGTCCCGGAACGCGGGCACCGAGAGCACATCTCGTCGTGAGGCACCGTGGCAGAGCGTGAGTTCAAACAGCTCAGAGGAAGGAGCGAGTGTTTGGAGGAGAAAAGAGGGACTTCAGCATAAAGCACACCGAGCGGAGGGTTCCTACGGCTGCTCATCTGCGTCCTGCAGGCTCTTTCCAGGGCTCCTCAACCTGGGCACGGCGGGCAGTGGCGGCCCGTTCCTTCTTGATCGGGGACTCCGTCCGTCCCCGTGTGCTGCGGGCCTTCCATCGCCTGCCAGACCCCCCACTCCATGCCAGCAGCACGCCCACCCCCTGCGTTTGGGGACCAGAAATGTCCCAGAGAAGCAAAATCACTTCGAACTGTAACTGTTCACCGGTGGGGGCCGGTCTGAAATCCACTGCCCACAGACAGAAAACCACGGTCCGGAGGGGCCTTATCCGAGAGGCAGACCCCCTGCGGGCCTGATCCCTGAGCCCCACCCAGTCACCTGCTGCTGTCCCACGAGGATGCCTGGTGGCGTTTGAAACGCCATCCCTGGGCACGGTTCCGAGACAAGCAGGCCTGTGGCGGCCAAGCCCCGAGTGCCAGATGTTCAAGGAACTGATTCGTGGGTGCCCAACCCCCGCATCTGGGGCGCCCCAGAGCCTCTGTCAGGTCCTTAGCTCCGCCTCTGATCTCAGGGTACCACCGAACCACCCCGAAGGACACCACCTGCAGCGAGCTGTGCCTCCGCCCCCAAAGCCCGCTGCGCGTCCGCCCGCCTAGCTCCCAGGACGCGCGGGTGTGCGCAGGCACCACTGCGCCCCACTGCACCCCACTGCGCCCCGCGCCCCCTGAGAAGTCCCTGCCACTTCCCCTCCCTGCACCGCCCGTTGCCAATTCGCATGAAAAGCAGCGAGACACACAGACAGAGCAGCTTTCGAATCGGGGTCTTGGCCCATCACTCTGGGCTCCTCAGATGTTAGGGGGCCTGGGGAAGAACCCGCTGGGGGCTGACCCCACGTGCCTGTATTTTAAAAAGGATTGTCCGGCTCGCTCGCTTCAGGATCGCTTGGGGGCGGGCTAGTGATGCCAGCGAGGAAGAAACAATAATGACAATGACGATTATCTGTATACAAGAATGTCCAGAGCTAACACAAGAAGAGCCGAGAATTGTGTAGAACTCAGGAAAGGACCGGCGGGCCCCTTCCGCGCACTTCAACACAGACCCCGCTGCCAGGCCTCCGTGTTCCCCGTGCCACAGACCCGAGAGAAAAAGAGAAAGTCAACAGAAGAAAGACGGACGGGGTGCCATTCGCAACCGCGGAAGGGAAACACTCTCCGGAAGGAAGTTTCCATTTACGCAGCGAGCAAGCAACGAAGTAGGAAAAACGGTCCTTTGTTATCCAAAAGGGAAAAAAAAAAAAACCCAAGTCTGGTGTTGGTGAGAGCTGGGAGCTGGAAGAACGGGGCCCTGCTGGTGCCGCTGTCGCGGCTGCGGGACGGCCCCGCGTGCACGTCCTGCCGCGGTGTTTCCCACACCCGTGTGTGCACAGGGTCACGTGCACAAGGCAGTTCGTTGGGGAACCGAGTGGGAAAGCGCAGCGCGACGCGCTTCCCCGGGGCTGCGCGGAGAGACTGTTCCGGCGGCGTGCATGCGCCACAGCCCTGCGAGGTGGGTGCAGGGGACAAGACAGGCGCGCGCGCGCGCGCAGCCGGAGGGAGCGCAGTGCGCTGCAACCCGGGTAAAGCGCGGGGACCCAGGAAACATTCCGCACGCAGCGCTGCGTGCAGCCTGCGCATCAGGCAAAGTGCCGAGTGTTATCAACGTAGAAAGCCGCGCACGAAACACGCAAAACGTTCCCCACTACCGTGGTAACTACGTGTGGTGCCAGGTGCGTGCTGGGCTTATGGCGGGGGGTGGAGGGGCCGCTTCCCGAGTCCTATCCGTGCCTGGGCGCTGCCCTGTGCACCTCAAACTGGTGCAATATTGGATGTCAACTGTAGTTGAGGAAAATTATCCCTGCAGGAAAGAGGCCCGCGTGGGAGAGCGCGCAGGCAGGCGGAAAGGCGCTTGCGGCCTGGGCCTGCCTGTGTTGGTACGCGCTCCTGTTTTCCTTCCCCAGACAAAACGTCACGTTCGGCAGCGCGCTGATAGGGCTGCCTTCACTTAAAGGCAGTACCTGTGTGAAATGGCTAAGTACAGACAAGACGACGGGAACGTGAGCCAAACTGTACTTTATTTTCGTGAAGCTGTTTGTTCCTTGGCCTCCTTCTTCGGCATTTTCAAAGGACTCGGCATCTTTTCCCAACTAGGGAGGCGGGAGGTTGCATCTCTGAACTTGGTCCTGCCCCAGCCCAGCACCTGCCTGCCTGCTGCCCAGCATTCCCAGCCCCCGTCCTGCACTGAGCGAACCCACGCAGGACTCGCACTCCCGCCCCTTCCTCAGCTGCGAAGGAGAGTCCAAAATCTGCAAAGGTTGTGGCTAGAAAGATGGCCCGGTCCTTGTGTCTCATCACTGCCCTGCGGTCTAGGCCCGGCGTTCCCTCCTGACGCACCCTGCACGGCTCGGCCCTCGGAGTCCACCTCTGGGGATAGCCACTGTCCCCAAAACCTGTGCTGGTGATGGGCAGGTGGCAGAGGCCTCTCCTGGCAGGGGCTCCGGGCACCCGTGAACTCAGCCTCCAGAGCGGGGACGGTGTGGGCACGAGGTGCCACTCTGGTTGGTGAGAACAGCCGCAATAATAATAACCATAGAGTGGCCCTGGCTGGTGTGGCTCAGTGGATTGAGCGAGGGCTGTGAACCAAAGGGTCGATGGTTCGATTCCCAGTCGGGGCACATGCCTGGGTTGCAGGCCAGGTCCCCACTGGGGGCCATGTGAGAGGCAACCACACATTGATATTTCCTTCTCTTTCTCCTTCCCTCCCCCCCCAAAAATAAAAAAATAAAATATTAAAAAAATAATAATAACCATAGTGAAAATAAAGTGAGGCAAATGGGCCCAGCACTTACATTACAACTCTGTTAGTTCATTAATTTGGCTACTGACCCGCATGGGAGCTGAAACTTCACACCCCTGCGCGCACAAAGTTCTCTCCCTCCCTCCCTTCTTTCCTCCCTCGGTCCCTCCCTCCTTGCTTCCTTCTCTCCCCCTCACTCCCGCTGACCTCAGAATACCGCGTGAGGTGGTTGCTGTACGCGCTGGGGCTCTGCGGTTCCATGTGTCTGCTTTCAGTGGCAATTGCCAGATGCTCGCTCACCAAGAGCGAACCTGAGCAATGTCGGCAGAGTGAGTGACACGCATGGACACCTGAAAGCAAAGACCAGCATCTGCAGGCTTGGAGATGGCAGGCATGCCGAATCTTTTATCACCCCCGACAAAGGCCCCTGTAGCCCACGGGAGAGAGATCTCAATTTTGATACCAGATTCCTTCCTTGCCGGTGGTTCCAGAGAATGTGGAATGTTTTTTATGGCAGGGTCTATCCGTAACACACCTGGCTGTAGGAAAAATTTTTACAACACTTTTAGTACAGAAGCGTAATTTTCAAGCAATACACTTTCTCTCTCAAGTTCCCAGAATAAATTGTCGGCAAAATGTATTCCTCAGCAAGCAAACGAATTAGCCGGCGGTCAGAGGTTATCAAAAATGAGCCCGTTAAATTTTTCATGACATGTGCCAAAAATAATGACTTCCATTCACCAGGGCGGGCCAATAAATCACTTTTTTCTGACAACTCTGAGTTCACCGGAGCAATGGTGCGTGCGGGCAACGCTTCGTTTTGGGCCGCGAGGTCATGCGTTACATGCGGAAAATTGCTGAAAGAGCACCTCAAACCTGTTCACGTCGTTAACATCGAAAGTGGGACGGGACCCGGAGAACATTCTCCGCTGCCTTTCGTGACTCGCAGGTCGTAGCCAGATCTGTTGAGAAGCGTAGTAGGCTTCCCGCCATTTGCCCAGAGGTGTTGGACTGCAGCTTCCCTGCCGGTCAACGGTTGACCTTGAACATTCTGGGTCTCGGGTGCGCCGCACAGCGCTTCGACCTCTGTGCACCGTACCGATCCCTTACTGAGCAGCCTGGTACCCACCTGGCTCCACAGTCCCTGTCCGAGTATTGTTGATGGTACTCTCTACACTGGACTTGACGTCCCTGTGGCTGGCAACGTGGACATCGCGAAGCGCCCATGAATGGACGAGTGGGTGAAGAGGATGTGGTACGTGTGTGGGGGGTGTTACTCGTCCCTAAAACAGAAGGAATGTTCCCGTTAGTGACTACATGGGTGGACCTAGAGGGTAGTGTGCTCAGTGAAATAAGTCCAGCGGAGAAAGACAAACACCGCATGATCTCCCTTACACGAGGACTCTGAAAGACAAAACAGACTAACGGAAGAGAAAAAGACTCACGGATACAAAGAGTGTGTTGGCAGCAGCCAGAAGGGAGCGGGGAGGGGACCGGATCGAGGGGACCGGCAATTCCGCAGCTGGACTCCACACCGGAGTGCAGTGAGTCCCCGCAGTGGCTCCTGCTGACCACAGTGGGGTCGGAAGCCGAGCCTGGGGGCCTTAGGGTGTTCATGGGGTCTTGTCCGCTGCGGCCACGTCCCTCTGTGCCACGCACCAGCACGCCCTCGGGAAGCCAGCTGCATACCAGGCGACTGCCACATGTCCCACGACACAGGTACCTGGGACATTCGGAGGCGGGGATGCCTGTCTTCTCTGGTGCCCGGCGTCTCGATGGGACATTGATTTCCTGTCACCGTAATTGGTCTTTTTCATTTCCCTAGACTCCCCTGATATATGAATTTATGTTTTAAGCAGGACTTTTATAAAGACTTTCTAACCTAATGGAACACTACCCTGTTAAGTGCTTTGAAGATTTGTAACTCTGTCCTAGTCTGTGGTTATAGCTCATTTCCCACTTGCAAAGTTTTGTGCGTTCTCTCTCTCTCTCTCTCTCTCTCTCTCTGTCTCTCTCTCTATCTCTCTGTCTCTCTCTCTCCCACAACACTTTTGGGGGAGTCAGAGATTGGCATTTTGGTTTTATCCCTCAGTTCAAGCCTTTCTTTCACTGTGTCGTGCATGACATTTAGTCTGCGTGTTAGCATCACTTTCTCTTGTTTCCCAAAGCGTCATGTTCCCACCTCCCAAGCATCGCTGGCATCGCTGATCCCAACACGGTCAGTCCTTCCAAGGACGTGAGCGTCCACGCTGGCTTTGGCGTCGCCGCGTGTCGCCCGTGGAGAGACTCCGCCCCGCAGTCCACCGTGGGCTGCCCCTCCCATGCCCGTCGTGCGGACATTCACGCTTGTTCCATGTGGACTGATGTCCGATTTAATCCGAGCACATCTCCAGATGTTCATGTGTCGCCTGGATCGCTTCGTGAGTGGTATGTGCTCTGCATTCCTGCACGTGGAACAAACAATCGCTCAGCTGGTTTGGACTGTGGGTGACGCCTTTCCCAGAGTAGGTGTTGTACAACTGTCTGAGCTGGACAACAAGGAGACACATCGTGCTAGGATTTGCTTCGGCGTGTGCTTATTTAACTGACGTCCGGGAGAGCATGCTGTGGCTTGTGGCCACATGTATCTTAACCCCAAAGTGCTGATGAAGTCTGTCACCTTAAGCATGACCAGGAGGAAGGACCAGGGACGTTCTGAGAAGGAGGAGAAACAGGTTAGTCCGTGAGAGACACACCCTCACCCACGAGGGGATAAAGGGACAGTCCTGGCGTGGGTTGTTCAGAAACCTCGATGGAGGGAGGACTGGGGAACATGAGGGCTGCCGGCGACATTGCAGCTTACCCCAAGCATCCTGGGAAACGTGTCTCATTCTCCCAGCTCTGTCCTGACCACGTCCTTGCCGAGAGAGCACGCCTGTCCCGTGATCCAGTCAGCCATGGCCATGTCCTGGGGGACCAGCCACACCGGACCCAAGAAGCAGCGTCTGCACGGACATGCTGTGAAGAACACAGGCAAGGACAGGCTCCCCACTTCTTCCGTTGTCCATGTGTTCATTGGAACATAAAGCATGTCCTTTTCTTTAAACACACAGCGCTTCACTTTGTCAGATCACAAAGCTGGGAAAATTAAAAGAGATTATTTGAATGCTGGTCAGGTGGTTCGGTTGGTTGGAGCGTCATCCCATGCTCCGAAATGTTGTGGGTTCAATTCCCAGCCAGGGCACATGCCTACGTTGTGTGTGTGAATCCCAACCCAGGTCGCGTATGGAAGCAATCAGTCAATATTTCTTTCTCTCTGTGTCCTGCAAATCAATAAACGTCCCCTGCGATGAGGGTTAAAATTTAAAAAATAGACTATTTGGTGTTCATCGGGTGGCTGTGACCTACGTAGAGGAGCTGGTTGGGGTGGTGGACAGGACTGGGAGGCAGTTTTGCACCTGGTAGGTATGTCCCCACCGCTGAACCGAGTGACATCCAGATGTCACCAGGTTAAGCACTTCTGCAGAAAAGAGGGATTCTTACTTGAACTGAGAACATTGTTTAACGAGCGGATCATGACATTGGAACACCTACAAGATAAACAGCTCAGCAAACACATTCCTCAAACTTTCGAATTCACCGAGGGCCTTGGCAGCATCTTCCTTTCATCTGACTTTACTTATATTTATTTTACTTATTTTTTTTTGCCAGTGATGACTTCTTGTGCATATTTGTGAGGGTTTGTTTTCCAACATTATGAAATTAGAAAAGAGCAAAACCCGCCCAGCATCTGTTTGCAAATGGCACACCCTCCGCCGCTCTCTGCCCGGGAAACATCCTCATTTCAGGGAAGGCGTAAGACGTGGTTTCATTATTCCTTGACCTTTGAAGGTTTTCGTTTGCCTACTTTGTTCTCTCGGATACTGTCACTCCAGAAATGTCTTTGTCAGTGAGAAAGCGAAAATTGGTGCCTTTGTAAAACGTGTTCGCCGTGGGGGGGGGGGGGTGACTTTTAACATTATTCAGTTCAAATTACATTCCATGGGGAAGTTACTTCCGTTTAAGCTTGTTGGGTTTCAGAGAGTGTGGCTGCATGGAACTAAAACTGTGAGGGAAAAAAAGATTAACATGTAGGAAAACATAGGGAAAAAAAAATAAGGCTCCTCTGAGGGGAAGCAACACATTTCCTTCCAGGATCGAATGACATCTGCCGTCCACGAGTCTTGTTAAATCCAACCAATGTGGCTTGTTAAATATTTTCAAAAAGTGAACCACTTCAGGCTTATCGGGAGAGGAGGAAATATTCCATTTTTCACAGCTTCAAAAAGACTCGCGGCCGCTCCACGCTGTAACTTTTATGAAACCAACCTTCTTGGTATCCCTGATGCTGAAACGGCACTTTCTTCGGGTCCGGAGGCGTTTCCCGTGCGTGGTTAGGGGTGTGGTCTCCTTCACTACACATCACCCTTTTCCATGATTTGATCGCTTTCTTCTTGAGCGATCCGTTCTCTGACTGATGTGGGGCAGTTCCCGCTGAGCTGGGGATGGATCCATTTGGGTTCCCTTCCTTGGTCACCTTTCCCCGCGCTTTCCAAGGTCTCTCATCACGCGGAAGCCTGCGGCTGTAATGTGGTTGGTACTTGCTGTCTTTGGAAAACTTTCCCTAGTTCAAGGTCTCCCGTATATTTGAGGGCACTTTCTTCTACTTGTTTGGACATTTTATCGGTGCTTTCTCACCCCAGATTTTGAAAAGTAGGGCAGTGCACAGATGCATGGTGTCCGGGCCATTTCTGTGCAAATCTGCAAGAGTGTTACTTACTGATTAGACTGCC
>PVKU01013573.1:0-28079 GCA_004027475.1 Anoura caudifer | reverse complement strand
GCAAATGGAATTTGTTTCATTTTTTGGAATTTTATTGTTAGTATATAGGACAGCAGTGGATTTTTGTACATTGATATTTTTGTGTCCTGCAATATTACTGTACAGTATTTTTTAATAATTCTAAGTTTTTGGTTGAGTCTTTAGGTTTTTTTAAATATAAAGGATCATGTCATCTGTAAACAGTGACATATTTCTTCATTCTTAATTTGGATGCCTTTTATTTCTTTCTCTTGCCTGATTGCTCTGGATAGGACTTCCACATTTTTCTTGAATAAGAGTGATGAGAATGGACATCCTTGTCTTGTTCCTGATCTTAGAGGAAAAGCTTTTAGTTTTTCACCATTGAGTATGATATTAGCTGAAAGCTTGTTATATATGTCTTCATTATCTTGAGGAACTTGCCTTTGATACCATTTTTTAGTGTTTTAATCATAAATCAATGTTTATCCTATGAAATTCTTTTTCCCATGTATTAATAAAATCATGATTTTTATCTTTTGTTAACATGGTATATTATGTTGATCGATTTGCATATGTTGAATCACACCTGTGGATCTTGAATGAAACCCCTTCATCATGATCTTCAAATTTTTTCATGTATTGTATTTGATTTGCTGGTATTTTATTTAGGAGTTTTGCATCTGTATTCCTCAGAGATACTGGTTTATAGTTTTCTTTTTGTGTGTTATCCTTGCCATACTTGGGTATCAGGGTTATGTTGGCCTCATAAAATGAGTTAGGAAGTATTGCCTCTTATTCAGTGTTTTGAAAGAGTTTGGGATAGGAATCAAATCTTCTTTGTATATTTGGTAGAATTCACTAGCAAAGACTTCTGCTTTTGATTCTGAACCTTTTTGTTTTTGTTTTTGTTTTTTGTGGGGCTTTGGTTCTTTGGGGGTTTTTTTGTTTTGTTTTGTTTGTTTTTTAAACCAAAGGCTTTTGCTTTTGAAAGGTCCTGTGCTTTTACTTTTGGGGAGGTTTTTGAAGGTTTTTCAGTTTCCTTGCTGTTCATTGGTCAATTTAGACTCCCATTTATGATTCAGTCCAGTAATGTTACATATTTCTAGAAACTTATCTATTTCTTCTAGATTACTGAATTTGGTGGAATATAGTTTTTCAATATATTCTAGTATGATCCTTTTGTATTTCTGTGATATTTTTATTTTCTCTTTCATTTATTGTTGGGAACTGCCCTGCCTGGCTTCAGAAGTTATAACCCCCCACCCCCATAGCTAAGGCTGAGTGAGCAACCTTCAGACCATAAACCACTAAGGAGACAAAGCTTATCTCTTTGGCAGGAGCTCCGCTTCTGTTCCTTTTCCTTCATCCATAACTGGCCCACAATGCTTGATCGGTTAGCCAATGATGGGTAAGATTCCCCAAGGGGGGAATGACCTAAGATAGGAATGATCATGAGGAGGCCCCAAGGAAGGACTTGGGGGGCTATAGCAAAAGGGGGTGATGGACCCTTGCCCCTCAGCTTTGACATAGCCTGAGTCCTCATTCTATCTGCAAGAAGTCTCCTAATCTCTTGGCTGCCTTACTTCCCCTGCCTGACTTTAGCCTGAAACAATGACAGAGGGTGGTGCAGCCCTGTACTGGAAAAGGCGGGTTGTCTGGGTGATCAGGCCTAAGAAAGAATGTATAAAATCCTGTGAAACCTGCTTTGCTAAGAATGTTCTCAATTAAATGATAAGGGTCCAAGTAGGAAATTAGTTTGTTTCCCAAAGTTTTGTAGCCCTTTAGCTAACAGACGCTGACTCAGAATAAGCCCTAGTAGCTCTTTGTATACTATCTATTGTTTGATCCTTACTGCCTGACAATGATTAATGAGCTTTACCTGTATTCCTATGCAACATGAACCCAATAAAAGCCCATTGAGGAAAAGGCTCTTGGCCCTTCTCCTTTGAGAGATCGGCTACCTTTCCTCCCCAAGCAGATTATTTCTTGGTAGACTTATTCTCATCTGTGGCGGCTGGGGTGGCCCTGTGGGCAGAGCTCCCCCACAATTTATCATTTTCTTTATTTTAGTCTTTTTATTTCTTAATGAGTCTTGTCAGAGGTTTGTCAATTTTATTTTTTTTTTCAAAGAATCAGGTGCTTGTTGCATTAATTTTTGTCTAGTCTTTTTGTTCCCTATTTTGTCCAATTATGCTCTAATTTTTATTATTTCCTTTATTCTGTTCACTTTGGGCTGCTTTTTTCTTCTTTTTCTAGTTCTTTAAGATATAATGCTAAGAGTTTACTTGGGATTTTTCTGGTTTCTCTATATAGGCCAAATTATGCTATGAGTGTGTGTTGGTGATCCTACTCATATTTTTGTGACTTTTTGTTCTTTGTTTCAGGTAGAATATCTCCCTTGAGTGTTTCCTGAAGTTGAGATCTTCTGGTAGTTAATTTCATCCACTTCTTTATATCTGAAAAAGTCATTACTTCTCCTTTATATCTAATGGATAACTTCATTGAATATAAACAGTCAAATCTTGGTTCTCAAACTTCTCTCATCTACAATGATTCAGTTCTTAACCAACTTGATCGTAGAAAAAAAATTTTTCTATAGTTCCTCAACCCAACAAAACTTTCATGCTGGTACCTGTATGATCAGTCATCTGTATGATTCATTTTTGGAAAAAAATCACTTCTCAACCATCCTTCCAGAACAAATTAAGTTTGAGAACCAAGGTTTCATTCTGTTCTTGGCTGGTAATTTCTATTTATCTATCTACCTACCTATCTATCTATCTATCTATCTATCTATCTATCTATCTATTTTTTATTCTTCAAGTACAGTTTTCTCCATTTTCAACCCAACACAAACCCCTGTCCCACCTATCCCCTCCTCCCACCTTCAAACCGAACCCCTTTGGCTTTGTGCATGTGTCCTTCATGCATGTTCCTTGATGGCCTTACCCCTATTTTCCCCCATTATCCCTCTCCCCCTTCCCTCTGGCTACTGTCAGTTTGTTCTTTATTTCACTGTCTCTGGCTATGTTTAGCTTACTTGTTTGTTTTGTTCATTAGGTTCCACTTATAGGTGAGATCATATGGTATTTGTCTTTCAGTTCCTGGCTTATTTCACTTAGCATAATGCTCTCCAGTTCCAATCATGCTGTCGAGAAGGGTAGGAGCTCTTGGCTGCTAGTTTCTTTAGGTAATTTGAATATTTGGTTCCACTCTCTTCTAGCTTGTAGAGCTTCTGCTGAGAAGTCTGATGTTAACCTAATGGGCTTTCCTTTATAGGTTACTTTCTTATTTTTTCTGGTTGCCTTGAGAACATTTTCTTTGTCATTAATTTTTTAAATTATATTTTATTGATTATGCTATTACAGTTGTCCCATTTCTCCCCCATCATTCCCCTCCACCCTGCACACCCACCACCCACATACCCCCCTTTAGTTCATGTCCATGTGTCATAAATTCTTTAGTTTCTACATTTCCCATGCTATTCTCGCCCTCCCCCTGCCTATTTTCTACCCACCATCTATGCTACTTGTTCTCTATAACTTTCCCCCCTCTCTCCTCCTCCCATTTCCCTGTTACTAACACTCCATGTGATCTCCATTTCTGTGTTTCTGTTCCTGATCTAGTTGTTCACTTAGTTTGCTTTTGTTTTAGGTATGGTTGTTAATAACTGAGTTTGCTATCTTTTTACTGTCATATTTTTTATCTTCTTTTTCTAAGACCCTTTAACATTTCATATAAGAAGGACTTCGTGATGATAGACTCCTTTAATTTGACCTTATCTGAGAAGCACTTTATCTTCCCCTTCCATTCTAAATGAAAGCTTTGCTGGATAGACTAATCTTGGATGTAGGTCCTTGACTTTCCTGACTTGGAATACTTCTTTCCAGCCTCTTCTTGCCTGTAAGGTCTCTTTTGAGAAATCAACTGACAGTCTGATGGGAACTCCTTTGTAGGTGACTGTCCCCTTATCCCTTGCTGCCTCTAGAATTCTCTCCTTCATTTTAATCTTGGCTAATGTAATTATGATGTGCCTTGGTGTGTTCCTCCTTGGTTCCAACTTCTTTGGGACTCTCTGAGCTTCCTGCACTTCCTGGTAGTCTCTTTCCTTTGCCACATTGGAGAAGTTCTCCTTTATTATTTGTTCAAATAAGTTTTCCACTTGTTGCTCTTCTTCCCCTTCTGGTACCCCTATAATTCGGATGTTGGGATGTTTAAAGATGTCCTGGAGGTTCCTAAGCCTCTTCTCATTTTTTTTGAATTCTTGTGCCTTCATTTTTTTTTCTTATTGGATGTTTGTTTCTTCCTTCTGGTCCACTCCATTGATTTGAGTCCCAGTTTTCCTCCCATCACTATTGGTTCCCTGTGCGTTTTCCTTCATGTCACTTAGTGTAGCCTTCATTTTTTCATCTAATTTGTGACCAAAATCAACCAATTCTGTGAGCCTCCTGATCACCAGGGCTTTGAACTGTGTATCTGATAGGTTGACTATCTCTTTATCTCTTGGATGAATTGGTTCTGGGGCTTTGATCTTTTCTCCCATTTGAGCCATTTTTTTTTTTTTTTGGCCTGGTCATGACTGTTACGTAGTGAGGGGCAGAGTCTTAGGTGTTCCCCAGGGTGGGGCAGCCCAGTTGCTGGGTTGTGACGCTGTATGGGGGGGCAGCATCTCGGTGTTTTTAGGTTTTATTTCCTGGCGCTGGGGCTCTGGGTTACAAGTTCTGTCTTGTTCTCCATTTTCACCTGGATGCAGGACCACCTGGTCAACCAGCTGCCTGCTGCCTGGGGTCCGCCAGCCTCCACCTATGTACCTGGGGCCTGCCAGCCACCACCTGCAGGCACAGGTCCGCCAGCAGCTGCCTGCTGGACCAGGTCTTCCAACATCTGCTTCCTCCTGCCTCGACTCCGCCCCTGTTACTGGTCTGGATGAATAGATGAATGGTTGTCGGACCTCCATACAGTTCAATTTTTCTCTCAGTTCTGGTTGTTTTCTTGTTTCTAAATCCTTGTTGTCCTTAATTTTGGTTGTGCGAGGAGGCACAGTGTTTCCACCTGTGCCACCATCTTGGCCAGAAGACCCTGTCATTAATTTTTGACAGTTTTAATATATGCTTTGGAGAAGGTCTATATGGATTGAGGCAGTAGATGTTCTGTTTCTACCTTGCATTCAAGGATCTAACTCTTTCCATAGATTCGTTAATATCTTGCAATTATTTGTTTGACTAGGTCCTCCATTCCCTTCTCCCTCTCTTCTTCTTCTGGTATGCCTATTATTCTTTTCTTTTTTTATTGTTGTTCAGTTACAGTTGTCCCAACTTTTTCCCAAATGTTCACCCCTACCCAGTCAATCTCTTCCATTCTCCATGCCCTTCAGTCCTCTATTCATGTTTCTTTGCTTGCCCCTTCCCCTTCTCTCCTCCATTATCACCAGTCCCCTCCCCTCTGGTCACTATCAGTTTATTCTTTATTTCTAAGTCTCTAGTTCTGTTTTGCTCATTTGTTTGTTGATTAGGTTCCACTTATAGGTGAGATCATATGGTATTTGTCTTTCACCACCTGGATTACTTCACTTAGCATAATGCTCTCCAGTTTGATCTATGCTGTCTTGAAGAGTAGGAGGTCTTTCATTCTGCTGCAAATTATTCCATTCCATAAATGTACCACAGTTTTTTTATCCATTCATGTACTGATGGGCACTTAGGGTGTTTAAAGGACTTGGCTGTTGTAAGTAACACTGCCATGAACATTGAGATGCACAGGTTCTTTTGAATTAGTGATTCAGGGTTCTTAGAATATAGTCGTACATGATTGTGTTAGTTGGGCTTCACTTTTCTGCTTCAGAAAATACTGAGGAGAAAACTCTACCATAGCACCTTATTCTCCTTCAAAGTTCACATAGTCTATGCTAGTGTACACTCACTTGCTGATGGAAAATCATGTGAGTAGAGCATTCTCTCTCACACGGTCTTTGCAATTCACATTTCGGAATGGTCCTTCTAGGTACGGGTGAAATGAGTACATATAAGACAGCATTTCTTTCAACTTCTCTGAAATGAGTCAAATTTTCTGGGTTTAAAAACACTGCAGAAGATGTTAGCGCAAAGAAAGCTCTTCAGGTGATAGTTGATTCACAAGTGATTTGGAAGATGTGAAATAATAGCTTTCTATGTTATCCAAGGAACATGAACTGGGTGGTTTCACTGTGTGATAGAAGGTGGAACTTCAGTGGTATATTCACTAGAACTTTCACAAAGCTGTTTGTTCCAAATGATGTCGTAGGCCGTACACGCTTGTGCTAGTTGGGCTTCATATTTCTGCTTGAGAAAATACAAAGGAGAAAATACTACCATTGTACCTTATTCTCCTTCAAATTTCACATAGTCTATGCTTGTACACTCCCTTGCTGATGGAAAATGATGTGAGTAGAGAATTCTCTCTCACACGATCTTCGGAATTGATATTGCATAATGATTCTTCTACATAAGGGTAAAAGGTAGCTATAAGACAACATTTCCTTCCACTTCTCTGAGATAAGGAGTCCATCGTCCTTGGCTGAAAAGCAATGCAAAAGATGTTTGCTCAGAAACAGCTTTTTAGGTGGTAGTTGATTCACGAGGAATTTGGAAGGCTTCAAAAAAGTGCCCTTTTATTTCATTCAAAGAAGAAGCACTGGGAGAAAGAAAGGGAAACCTTAGTTGTGTGTTCACTAGAACACTCACCACGCTGTTTGTTCCAAACCACCTTGTAGGCTGTACATGATTGTGTTAGTTGGGCTTCACTTTTCTGCTTGAGAAAGTACATTGGAGAATATACTCCCATAGTACCTTATTCTCCTTCAAAGTTCACATAGTCTGCTCCAGTGTACTATCTGTGATGGAAAATCACATGAGTAGAGTTCTCTCTCACAGTTTTTGGAAGGGATATTTCATGATTTTCCTAAATAAGGGTAAAAGGTACCTATAAGACAGCATGTCTTTCCAATTCTCTGAAATGAGTTCATTGTCCTGGGCTTCAAAGCAATGCAAAATGTTTTTGCTCAGAAACAGCTTTTCAGGTGATAGTTGATTTACAAGGGATTTGGAAGGCTTCAAACAATACCCTTTTATTTCATTCAAAGAAAATGCACTGGAAGAAAGAAAGGGAAACTTTAGTTGTATGTACACTAGAACACTCACCACACCGTTTGTTCCAAACCACCTTCTAGACTGTACATGATTGTGTTAGTTGGGTTTTACTTTTCTGCTTGAGAAAATACTGAGGAGAAAACTCTACCATAGTACTTTATTCTCCTTCAAAGTTCACATAGTCTATGCTAGTGTACACTCACTTGCTGATGGAAAATCACATGAGTAGAGCATTCTCTCTCACACAGTCTTCGCAATTGACATTTTGGAATGGTTCTTCTAGGTAAGGGTGAAAGGAACCTACAAGACACCATTTCTTTCCACTTCTCTGAGATAAGGAGTCCATCATCCTGGGCTGAAAAGCAATGCAAAAGATGTTTGCTCAGAAACAGCTTTTTAGGTGGTAGTTGTTTCACGAGGGATTTGGAAGCCTTGAAAAAAATGCCCTTTATTTCATTCAAAGAAAAAGCACTGGGAGAAAGAAAGGGAAACTTTAGTTGTATGTACACTAGAACACTCACCACGCCGTTTGTTCCAAACCACCTTGTAGGCTGTGCATGATTGTGTTAGTTGGGCTTCACTTTTCTGCTTGAGAAATTACTGAGGAGAAAACTCTACCATAGCACCTTATTCTCCTTCAAAGTTCACATAGTCTATGCTAGTGTACACTCATTTGCTGTGGGAAAATGATGTGAGTAGAGAATTCTCTCCCACACAGTCTTCAGAATTGATATTGCATAATGATTCTTCTACATAAGGGTAAAAGGTACCTACAAGACACCATTTCTTTCAACTTCTCTGAAATAAGGAGTCCATCGTCCTGGGCTGAAAACCAATGCAAAAGATGTTTGCTCAGAAACAGCTTTTTAGGTGATAGTTGATTCACGAGTGATTTGCAAGGTTTCAAACAATAGCTTTTTATTTTATCTAGGGAAAATGCACTGGGTGCAGAAAAAACCCAGTTGTGCGGTAACCATCCCACGCCTACCAGTAAAAACTTTTAAGAAGTCAAAGAAGATATTTTAAGTAATGACAATCTTGGAAACTACACAGCAATAGAAATATTAAATAGGCTGATTAAAATAATTGTAATTCTAAGCACAGGGAAGTAAGGTAATAATTATCATTCTTAACTGTTAAGACTAATCTTCTAGCTGATGTGAAGAAACACAGGAATCTAAGACATTTCAATCAATAATTAAAAATAAAGTACTCGTAAATCAATTACAAACTAATTAATAAATTAATTTAGAGGCCATAACCCCCCCTTTTACCAGTAACTTTTAGAAAAATAAATGTTGGGATTTAGGGAAGTAAAGAGAAGGAAGAATGTTAAATCCAGGTAATGACTGATTAGAAATATCATGTTTCTTTATTCAATTATCTTATCATATTCCTTTGATTTGGAAACAGCAAAGTAAGTCTCAGAAAATTTGTATCAAAACCAAATCAGAAGGTCTCTCTCAAATAAGTGATCCTTTCTCTGCCTGTCTGTCACACATATGCATGCACACATACAGACACCAGCAGATTTCAAACACAAACTCATTATATATGTTATCAAGGTATTCTAAATTTTAATATTTAATATAAAATACCAAGATCAAGAAAATACTGTTGATATATGACATTCTAATATTTTTCCATATTTGTTCCATATTTCTGAAGGAATAATTATAGTTGAAATCTCTTATGTATTGACATTTTTTGTCTGACTTTTCTCATTTCTTCTCTTTGTGGAGGATGCCATCTTACTGAGTATTAAACATTTATATCCAAGTTGACCTGTTTAAAGCCTGTATAGTATTAACCTATCATAATTTATTTACCCATTCTTCTATTAGTGGACATTTTAAATTATTCCCAATTTTCAATATAAAATGTTGCAGTAAATTTCACTGTCCTTAACTCTTTAAGCATATGTATCAAAGTTGCCCATTAGAGTTCATATCTATAAGTGGGGATTCTGAGTTTCAGTACATGTTAACGTTATTAAATCTCATTGTTTTCCCCTATTTTTGATATCCCATTCCTTGCCTTATTTCAATTTAATCACAATCACCAAAAGGGCAATAGATATTATTGGGTGTAGTTTGCCTGGCACTGTGTGATATGCCGAAGCACATGTTTTCAAGAACTGCATGGAATATAAAGACTTACTCCCGTTTTAGAGTTAAGGAAGACAAGGTTAAGAAATACAAAATATATTTATTAGATCTCAGCTAGCAAATGATATATCCAGTATTGGAACCCCAAAGCCTGGACTATTTTTTTTAAACTCACAAGCCATGATAGAAATGAATTTGGAAGCAATCTGTTAGAGAATCTATGCAAGTGTATATGTAGTGTATATGTTTAAGGATATACTACACATCCAATAATAACAAATGGATCAGCCTGTCCTCCCACACATTTGGCATGTGTTCATATGCACAGAAACACACACAAATAAAAACACACACACAAAAATGGGGTTATCAGGGTTATTGCCTAAGCCTGGCAATATCAATTTATTAAGTACTATCTTTAACAATATATTCTTGAAGGTAGCTTTATAGAAAGTAACCAGTGAAAATGATTTGGAAGGGTGTAGTTGAAATATCTCCCTAATATTAAATATTTCCTTGCATATTTCAACAATGCCTGACATATTGACCAGGAAGTTGATTCATTTGTTCTCAGTCATTGAGATCTCCAAAGATTCTTCCCTCAAATTAAAAAAAAAAAAATTATGCCTGTAAGCTTAGAATGAATGAGCACATTAGACATTTCTAAAGCATTTATAACCACTTCCCTTGCAGTTTTGGAATTAGTAAGATGGTGAGAGTTATACAATCCTAGCATGGATATATTCCAGCAGGTAACAGGTGAGAGGGAAGAAGTACCCTGTACATGTAGCATGAGGCATGGCATAGAGGAGCACAACACAAGAACCAAGGTCAGAAACAGAGAGCATGTCACCTGAGAGACAATAAAAGAATTCTAAAGACTGCATGGGAGGGAGTAATGGGGGGAAAGAGGGGGAGGGTTTTCAGAACATCTACAAAGGACACATGGGCAAAACCAAGAGATGGCAGGTAAGATCAAGGGTGGGAAACCAGGATGGCTGGGGTGGGGGCAGCGGTGTGGGTAAAATGGAGACAACTGTGCTTGAAGAACAATTAAATTAAAAAAAAAAAAAATTTTCGCCTGGCTTGGTCTCTAAGTGTAAAGCACTGAGTTTGTTCTTAATCTGTTCTGTCTTTGGTGTTATGTGCTGCAATTTCAAAGGAAGTAAGATACAGCCCACTCACCGGGAGAAAACTACACTTGATAGGGGACTAGTTATAGGGACTGATGTTAGCTCAAAAAGAGTTGACTCCATGCCTTATTCACCATCCTCTGCTTGCCGTAAAATTAAAAGGAATAGCAGACTGTCTCAAGAAGTGTTGAAATGCAATGTAGAATTCTACAATATGTTTCTTGAAGGAGAGCTTCCCACAGTAACTCAACATGAACATTTCTTGAAATGTTATCTTTAAATACCATTTTCCCTCCCAAAGGTAGCAAATAAACTCTCCTGGTTTTCTCATCCATTCAGGATTCTCAGTTCTCCCTACTCCTCATTCTTTCTTCCCTTCCCCCAGGCACTGGACTTCCTGCCATGGGCAGCCCCCATCATACACCAGCTTCCAAAGGTTGGCCTGCTTTTCAGACTGCTTCCTGCTTTTCTCAGGTAGTTCAGAATTTCTCAGTCTTGATACTATCAGCAGTGTGGGTTGTATAAATCATTGTTATAGCTTCTGTTTTTGGCAATGTAGGATGTTCAACAGTATCCTCAGTCATTCCCCATTAGATTTTGGTAGCACATAGCTAGTTGGATCAACCAAAAATGTCTCCAAACATTGCCAAATATCCCCCAAGAAACAAATAGTTGAGAACCATTCTTCTCCAGGATACATCCTCTTACTCATGTTGGTAATTGCAATATAAGGTAGGAAAATACGTCAGGAAAATACCTGACCCAGATTGCAGAATTTAGAAAGGGCTCCCTGACAGAAATGTCAAGACACAAGGGAGGAAAGAGTTTTACGCACTGAAGAACACCGTGTATGAAAGCCTGTTGCTAAATAAAATGAAACTTCAGGAAAAGTAGTAATTCAGAGTATCAGTGGGAAAACGATGAAAGATATCACCAAAGGAGGTGAGTGAAAAGAAGAAAATGGAGGATTATGGGACATGATGAGGTCAAGAGGGGCCACCAAAGCATTGTAAGCACACAATTCGTTTTATGGTTAAAATTTTACTTGGAGACTTCTGGTAAAGTTGGCAGCATAGATATACACAGCTCACCTCCTCACACAACTACATCAAAATTACAATTAAAATATAAAACAACAATCATCCAAAACTGTCAGAAATCAAGTCAAATGGAAGTCTGACAACTACAGAATTAAAAAATCCACATCCATCCAGACTGCTAGAGGGGTGGAGACATGGAATGGGCTGGACCCACATCTGCATGGGGTGGATTAAAATTCAGGAATGATATCTCTGGAGTGAGGTGTCCCAGATGCACACCAGACTCCCCAGCCCAGGCTTCCAGTGCCAGAAAGATAAGTACCCATAATTTCTGGCTGCAAAAGCCAGTGGGATTGAATCAGTGCAAGAAGCTTCTAGAGTCTCAAGCAGCTCTTCTTAAAGAACCCCTCCCCTCCACACATGCACACTGACTCAGACTCGTTCTCTCTGAGCTCCAGCAGCTTGAAAGGCACCAGTGGCATACAGGGAGGAACTGAAGTGTCTGGCATAAAGGCAAGAGCTGGGGGACAACTTTTCCCCTGGCAGAAAAGTGAGCAGAGGCCATTGTTCCATTTATGAACCCTCCCCCACAGAGCACAGAGCCAGCGGACAGGTGCATTATCTGAGACTCCATCAACCTGGCTAACACTGTTTACCCCTCTCTAGATATCCCCTGAGACTCTGTCTCACTCAATTTGACAGCACACCCAACCTGATAACAGTGACTTTTCCAAATAAAATGTTGGTCTAGGCTCATACTTCATAACTTCCCACATACCACTGAACAAGCAACAGTCAGCCACTGTGAGCCCTCAGTCCCTGTACCTCTTGCTAAATATACTTGAAATATTTATAATTATAATAACTAATGCCACACCAATACATTTCATTAAAAATGTTAAAAAAATGACCTTTTGAGGTAAATGTAATTTTTCTTTTTGTTTTTCTTTTATTTTTTTAAATTATTTGATTTTTTTTTTATTTACTGTTGTCTGCAGTTTCCCGCCACCACTCCCTACAAACCCAACAAAACCCTCTCCCTCCATTGCTGCCACCTTCCACCTTGGTTTTGTCCATGTGTCCTTTACAGTAGTTGCTGAAAATCATTCTCCCATTGTAACTGTTTTTTAATCATGTTCTTATAGTTCTTAAGTTTTGATGGACTTATGTATTGTTATTCTTTTTTTAAGGCTTAGGAATAAATTTAATTAGCATCACAGTTCACTTTTGTTTACAGGCATACATATTTTCACAGAAAAATTATACTGTAAAGGCTACAGGTACTTACTTTCTATCACCTTTTTTATTATTGATCAACTAGTTTTCTGAATTCTGGATCACCAGAGTCATCCTGACCTCCTTCCCCTGTTTCCAACCACCCCTACAAATGAGAATATAATCAACAAGATCTGCCCTTTCAGATTTCATCCCTCAACAGGGGAAGCTACAAGTTTGAATGTGAAATTCTCTGCCTCACCAGTGCTTCATGTCTCCCAATGGTGTAGAAGTGAAGCTCAGAGAGAGTGAAAAATACCAAGATGATAGGAAATGGGGTATTCTCCTCAGGGTGCTCTCATCAGTCTATGCACACCTGTGTTGAGCTCACTTCATAAATTTTGGCCATAAGTACTCTGTATGGCACATGTCAGTGATGGTAAATTTGAGGGAGGAGCAAAGCAGGGATAGGCCAAGTCCTTCAGTGGAAAAGAAAAGAAGAGGACACCTTCAGAATGCCTCTTACAAAGCACCGGGTCATGCCAGGCCCTTCTCATATACTCTATATATGCTGTATCAAAAGTCATCTGTAGACATATGAAGAATTTATTATGGATGCAAAATCAATTAATTTTGTATATGGTCTTGTGATCCATCTTTCGGGTCAGCATTTGGAAATGCATCCAGGTGCACAGAAGGTTATGAGGATACCATCTGTGACATACAAAAAAGAGACATCAGTGATGTCTGAGAGGTGATTGACACTTTGACTAAAACTAAAGCCCAGGATTGTATCCCCTTGTTTCACTGAATTATGCTGAATGAATCATAACATGCCTGGAGGTTGCAGGTGTATCAAAAGCATTCTTGCAAGAGGAATTAACCCAAATTTATCCCAAATATTTGGGTTGGCCTAGAGCTTCATTGTCACTTTCAGAGATCCCTAATTTGGCCACACATATAGGACAAGAAAGAGGACCCCATGGATGGCATCTGAGAATACATGACAGGTCGCATTCAATGTACATTTCCAGATTCAGAATGTCAACAGGCCTGTGAAAAAATAGACTGATGGCTTTCTGAGTGTGAGTAGAAATACATGGACCTGCACAGTGATAGCATGTCCACTTGTATCTTCTGGAGAACCAGAGAAGTAAGCTGTCATGGCTGGTATTACGCTAGATTAATTTTCTAATATCACCTTTTCATTTAAGCCAATTAAAGCTCTTGGCAATGAGGGAATATTCCCAGCACACAATCTGGAGGTCAGCAGAGTCAGTTTTTGTTGAGAAGTTGCTCAGTGTTCACAAAGCAAAACATTGCGGTAGGATATGTTGAATGATATTGAATGCTATATAGGTGATTAGATAGCTAGTCATGTAAATATTTCCATATGGTAGCTCAGTGCTATAGACAATATGGAACACTTCTGGTGGACCCTAGAGGTGAGAACCATCCTTAGGGACAAGCAATTGTCATTTTCACACTCTGTGAACCAGGGAGGGATCTATTGTAAGTAACATCACCGTGAACCACCAAAGAATTATCATCTTGAGCTCACCCCAAAACTGACAGGCTTTCAGAACATGTGTGGAGGGACAGATGACACTAGATTAAAAAGATTGGGTTTTAAATGTATGATTTGAGTTTAGTAGCTGGGAAAGTATTATCCAATTATGATTATCAAACAATTTTGTAAATGTATTAATAGTTTGTAATAAGAGCATTGTGCCAAAACTCCGCAACAAAACCAGAGTTTTCTAAGCTGTACTTGTTGCCTTCCTTTGTCTACAGTCCTGGAAATTGCTTAGCAACACAATAATTGTTAACAGCATGAGAATTCATGTTTCTCATGAGAAATCTATTTGTTTTGTTATTCAGAACTTAGAGAGGGTATCTATTTATTGGGGCTTATAGTGCTATCAGAAAACTGTGTGGCTTGGGGCTTGACAACAATTACTAAAGAAATAAAGGGCAACACACCACATGGAGATGAAAATTTTTGCGGATAAAATGTTCATGTGATGGCTACACCTACCGGCTTTGGTCTTCCTTTAATACAAGATGAGTACTCCATTATCCTAAAGCTTTAGTCACTTTGGTCCATATGGAATCTCAGGTTTTGGTAACTTTATAGCATGTTCACTGGAGCCTGAAAAATATTCTTATTGAAAGATAATATTTGTATTTTTAAAGTATCATTTTCCTTTGTGTATTTTTTTTTTAGAAATGCTTTTCTCTGGTCCTCTACAAAGGTGGATGGGAATAATTTTTCTAGGATCACCACAGTTTCTGCATAATGTCCCAATGTGGTAAGGTGGCATAATTGTCTGGTGCCCACTCTTCACATTGACAACTCCCAGGCTCTTCTGGCACCATTGCATGCAGAGTGTAGAGCCTCGCAAAACCAGAACTGTGGTGACAGAGTGCTGCTTCTGTGTAAGGATGTGCTTTTTTTCCCTTGAGTGTCAGAAAAAACTATAAGTAAGAAGCTTCTTTAGATACTGCTTCTTTTGACAAGTATTTCAAACGTTTTATCATCTCACTACATAGCCTGTGTACCCTGGACAAAATTCTTGATCTTGTCATTTTCTAAAGAGTCACAAAAAGAAGAATAAAGAAGAAAATAGGAAATGTTGTTAAAAAGGATTGTAATCTATAGGAAAAACAAAAGGAAGGAAAATAATGAAAGCTGCTGAGAACCATCATTTCTTTGGTTTCTTTTGTGTAAGATAAATGACAAAAAGATACACAACTAGATGTCCTAAAACATCTAGGTTGCCCTGTTTGCTCTGCTATGCACCTTGGGTGCTCTCGTTCTGCAGTCATATGTGAAATAAAAACCAAAAGACACAAATATCAGAAGAAACAAGAATCCAGCTCTATATCCTTGACCCCATGATGTCAGACAGAGGGAACTATATCAGAAGTCTTATCTTGAGATTGTTCTATATACGGCTTTTACACAGTCTTTTGAAATTGGTAGCAAACTTCAGCAATTGTGATCAACTAGCTATAAGTGGATTCAACACTGTTTAATTAGAATGATAGCCTCTCACACTCCCCATTATCTCTCTTGCCCAGGTCTTCCCTCATAATTGTAGTTTTGATGATATATCCTCTATTTATTCTATGGCACATTAATTTAAGATATTTTTCTTTTCTATGTCTAATATTTCACTTCAATATACAGGAAAGTATCCAATTATGCTCTCTGTATGCTGATGGCTATTATCTAAATACAAAAAAATTAATTACTCTGGCACAGATTCTCTTTCTCATTCAGAAATTTCAAAGAGTGAAGTTTCTCTCTAGGGTTTATTTTATTTCCCACAAGCATATCACACAAAGTGGAAGTTATAACTCACATTCAGTTAAGGAGAACAAATAAAGAACATATAGATTAAAATTTTCCTCTCCGTATTTGACACTGAAAGAGAAGGGGTCTTGATCTTGTCAATGTTGCCCTTACTTCTTAAATATGGAGACAAAAATAACAATTACAGTAGTTCATCTTCTAAATAGTGTTTAGGTTTTGGATCCAAATGAGAGTCCTCAGAGAAACTGCCTCAATATAAGGATAAACAAGCTTTATAATAACTAAACATAATTTAAGATAGTTTTTCATATATATGTATTATATATGAAATATATTTTTCATATATGTATTATATATTTCATATATATGAAATTAAAAATAAACTACTGTTTGCCACCTGGGGTCATTTTCCCACCACAAACACAAATCATGGGCCAAAAGTGAGGTAATGAGTTTAACTGAAGGGACAAAATGTAACAGTAGATTCAGTGCAGCATCTATATTGGACTGAGGATGAGTCCTAGGTTGTTGATAAGTACACATGCCCAAACACTTTAATACAGACTTCTATGTCCAAGTGGCAGATAAGTGAACAGTCTCAATACACACTTTAGAAATAGAAATGTGTGTTCCTATTTCCCAAAGGAGGAATAAACTCCCAGGGGACTGCATGACCTCCATGGATCCACAATACCTGGGTTTCTGAGAGGATGTGTGCTCCTCTCACATAGGGGCGGCTGTGGCTGATCAGAAGGGATTAGCCTGAGAAGCTCAGTGTGGGATATAAGGGAAATGCCTCCTTTTCCCAAAGGTGGCAGAATTACAGGAATTTTCCCTGGAGATTTTTGACTTCAGTTTACTGACAATGACACTTATTCTCAAGACTTCAGTTTTTTTTTTCTTTTTGAAAGACAATGTATTTTTGGGGAAAGCTATTTGACCTCAGGTTTCAGTGTTTGAATTCCAGAACAAGAACTAGAGAAACATGTGCCAGAGTTTTATTTATTGTGTATTGAATTTACAGAGTTGATGTTGCATAATACATCAATAAAGGTTTCAAATGTATGATTTTATTACACATTATTGGTCTATATGATTGCATTTTCATTATCTAAAGTCAAGTCTTCTTCTATCAATACTTATTTTTTCCCTATTCTACCCCATCCCTTCTTTGATTGTCATACATTTCTCTTTATCTATGAGGATTTTTCTTTCATTATTTCTGAAGAACTTTCAAACATTTCTCTCCTGACATCTGTCAGACTCTAGTTTCATGATTCTGTATTTTGTTTGTCTATTTTGCTCATTATATTATACTTATAAATAAATCCATGTGGTCTTTTTCTTTCTCTGTCTTACTTCAGTTAGCATAATACAATACATCCTATACCCTTCGATGCCACTACAAATGATATATATATTTATGATCAAGGAGTATTGAATTGTTTAAATTTCTTCATGAACTGCTTTTTTAAAAGATTTTTAGTTACTTATTTTTAGAGAGGGAGCAGGGAAAGAAGAGAAAGAGAAACATCAACGTGCGGATGCCTCTCGCTAGTCCCTCACCAGTCTCATGATCAGCAACCCAGACACGTGCCCTGACTGGGAATCAAACCAGCAAGCTGTTGGTTCACAGGGTGGTGATCAGTTCACTGAGCCTTACTAGTGAGGTCCTCAAACACCATTTTGGGGAATGTTAATTACTACAGCAACCATAGGAAACTCTAGGTAGTTTCTTCAAAATATTAAAAATTAAACTGCCTAACAACCCAGCATTCCCACTTCTGGAATTGTATCTGAAGAAACTGGAAACATTAATTACAGAAAACATATGCATCCCTGATACAGATACATCTGATTAAGATAACTCAGATCTTTGGGAAAATAAAGAGAGGCAATCGGATAAGTTTGCAAGGACAATGCTGGGCACCCTAGGAGGGGATTGTCCGAGAAGCTGAAAACTTTTCCAGCCAGTAGGAACAAAAGAGCACTGGTTCTCTCTAACTGGGAGGTTCTGGGTCTTGCTTGGATTCTCTGGCTCATGTGGTGGGGCTCTCAGTCTTATGCCTTCAGGCTGCTTTTTTAGAAGGAAGCCTGAATGATTGTTCTGCAGCTGCTGGCATTCCCGGATGCATCACATTTTTTATGGGTAGAAACTCAGGTCAAAGTTCAGGGTCAGGATGACCTGGCAGAGGGTAACAGATTTACTTTTTTGGTATTTTGCAGGGAACAGGCTCTGAGGCAGAAGACTGCCATTCTTCCAGAATTGTGTATTTTTTGTATATTATGTTGTTTTTATTTTGCAAGCTAACTTTGTAGAAACAAGGCGACTACTAAAACTAACAGGGAAATGATTGGACAAAATAGTTAATAGAGTTTAGTCCTAATTGGTGGGCTTAAGTGATTAAAGCTGCGACTTGATAGGCTTCAGTATCTGTTTTTGAAAAGATGCCATTGCCTCTGAAGTTTTTGCCTCTGGAGAGTGGCAGTGGGCAGCAGAATGCAAAGTACTGTTCAGTAACCCCCATCTTTACGGCAACAAGATTTACATTAGTCAAGATTTGTAGGCAGACTTAGAGAACATCAGTATAAGAATGGGAAGAAAAGTTAGAGGAATTCTGTTTAAGTTATGCTCCTTCATTATTTTGTTTGCAATTTTGGGGTTTCTCAGAAAACACAGTTTGTGGTAATAGCAATTATGTTTGAATTTTCCTCTTTTATATTGCTGATTCTAGTTTCCTACAATTCTGGCCATTATTATCTTAGTAATATTACTAAAACTCAGTACTTTAAAATAAAACTATTGTTATTTAACCATTTTATTCCACATTTAACTCTCAAACAAGCCCTCTGAGATAAGTGCTTTTTAAAATCACATTATTAGAGAAGAGTCAGAATGCAACTTCTGTGCTCTGTGGCAGTTTCAAGATTCTAACATGAAATTCTCTGCCACATTATCCCTCAATCTCTTTTTTAAACTGTAGCAGAAAAACTCAGAGTTCCGAAAATGTGGGCAAAATAGGAGCATTCTTCTCAGGGATCTCATGATGATTGGTAGAACTGTCTATCTGGAGCTGACCTTCAGGGACTCAGGGCTCACAAACTGGTTGGCATAAGCCTGTAACAAAGAATTTGTGCATGAAGGGCACAGGAACAAAACCATCAGCTACACAAAAAGGATAAATATAGTCCATGCCATAAGATAGACTTGTACAGAATCCAGACTTTGAGTAGGACATCCTCACTCACAATGCAAGGCTTTTCTTTCCAGCACATGCTCTGTGTTAACACGAGACCCTTTTTCTAAAGTCAAAGCGTAATCACATTGTTAAATGTTCCTGTGATCCATCATTGTGGGCAGCATTGGGAAAAACCCTCCAGATGCATAGAAGGCTCCAAAGATACCATCTGTGCTACATGGAGAAGAGAACCATATGATGCCTATTTTCTCTACATTTCTACTAAAACTGAAGCTCTGGAATTGTGTGCATTGTTTTCATGAGTTATGATGTGCCACAGAAAGTGCCTGCAGCTAGGATATAGAAATATATACACATTTATATGTGTGTATTTGTGTGTGTGTATTTGAATAAGCAAACTCCATCCAACATTGTAGGAAATATCTGAGTTAGTCTGGGACTTCATTGCAGCCCCTAGAGATTCTTAATCTGGCCACAAGAGGGACAAAATGAATGACAAGAAAAGTAACATATATAATTTCTTAGCAGGTTGCTTTCCAGGTGATTTTCCAATGTCTGAATGCTACAGGCCAGTGAGGAAAAAGGCAGAGAACTTCTCATGACAAAGTGGAAAGTTATAAATATGAAGAAGCACAGTATTTCCATCAGTATATTATGTACAACAAAGCACCAGGTATGCCCTGGCCATGGCTGACACAGTTAATCCCACTAAAAATTACACAAATTTTATTTAACTACCCACTTTCAGAGAGGCAAATGGAGGCTCAAAGGGATGGTGAATGTTCCCAGGATAGAAGCCAAGTGTAGACAGGGTTGATCTGTGTTGTGGAGAAAGCCAGTAATCACCTAGTGAAAAGCTGGTCCATGATATACTGCATGGTATTAAATGCCAGATAGTTGAACAGCTAGATAGTCATGTACATGGTTGTTTTACATTGAATGGTTATTGTCACAGATACATGGGACACCGCTTTCTAATGCCTCCGGATAGCCCTTCAGGTGCAAGTTTCATTCACAGATAAGCTGGTGTTATCTTCACACTAAGTAAGTAGAAAGAGATATAGTGCAGGCAACATTCCTACGAACTATGAAAAGGATCATGTTGTGAACATCACCCAGGAACTCTGAGTTCTTCATGGACATGGGTGGAGGAATGGAAATTTTTAACATGAAGATATTCTGAGCTATAAATGTACAATTTCTCTTTAGTGATTTGAAAAAATATACACAATTATTTCCTTCAGAGCATTTTGTTAGATGAGGAACAGCAGATCTTCCTGCAGCAATACTCTGTCTTAAGAGCATTGTCCCAGTGAATCTGCAAGAAACACCCTGAGTATAGAGACTAGAATACAGAAGCATATGGATTTGAATGGTTGCTCAAGCGTCTTTAGGTCAGAACTTGCAACCCTCTAAACACATTTTTCCACATTCCCTCTAAGCTAATGAGAATTGATCTGCCTCTGTCATGAAGCAAAATGATCTGCAAAATGTCATTGTTTTCCAATTTGAAAACACTGTGCAAATAAAAAGACTAGTTATAATCACTTTAATTTTTTTCATTTTTAATATTTTTATTTTTTAAACATTTTATTGTTGTTCGTATACTCTTTTCTGCTGTTTCCCCCACCACTCCCCACCACCCAAGCCCTCCGCACCTCCTTCCCCTGTTTCCAGCCCCCATTGTTGTTGTCCATGTATCCTTTATAATTGTTCCTGCAAACTTTTCACCCTTTTCCCCCCATTATCCCCTCCATTCTGCCCTCTGGTCACTGTTAGTCTGTTCACAATTTCAATGTCTTTCATTATATCTTGCTTCCTTATTTGTTTTGTCAATTAGGTTCCTGTTAAAGGTGAGTTTATATGATATTTTTTCTTTCATTTCCTGGCATAATTCACTTAGCATACTGCTCTCTAGTTCCATCCACGCTCTCTCATAGAGAAGGAGCTCCTTCTTTCTTTCTGCTACATAGAATGCCATTGTGTACTGTACCATAGTTTTTCGATCCATTAATTTCCTGATGGGCACTTAGGTTGCTTCCAATCCTTGGCTATTGTAAATTCTGTTGCTATGAACATTGGGCTGCATAGGTTCATTTGGATTGGTGTTAAGGATGTTGATTGTTTTTCCTTTTGCAGTAAATCAAGGTTTCATACCCTCCTTATGAACATTTTATATCTAGCAAGGGGGTAATTGGACAATTTAGTTGGTAAGATAGCCCATTACAGGGAAAGAATTTGAGCCAATAACTCAGGAATAGACAAGCCATTAGGTAGCCAATGAACATCTGATAAATCCTTATAGTGTCAATGAAACAAGGGGCTATGAAGGAGCATTGAGACAGCATGAACAACCTGACACCAGGGAGGCTTAAAACTAAAAGAATAATTATGTCTGCCTTTTGGGTCAAGTCCACATCAAGGGGTGTGTAAAGGCCACCACACACTGATGTTTCCCTCCCTCTTTTTGTTTCTCTCTCCCCCTCTAAAAACAAATAAATAAAACCTTAAAAAAAAAAAAAAAAAAAAAACCTCAAGACCAGGTACACATTTTGGCCAAATGGTGGGGTGGATAATAGAAACCCTTCACTTCCATGCACAACCCAAAGTAGGATAACAACCAATGTAATATCAATAAACAACCAAAGTGCCAGAAAATAAAACTTCAGGAAAATTCAACAACCATGGAATTAAAGAAAGAGTCAGCCAGGCCAAACAGACCTGTAAGATGGATGTATGGAGAGAACATAAGGTGAGGCTTTGGACTGCATGGGCATGGCTGGCTGAGAGAAACTGTGATGAGGTGACAGACTATGTGTGAGGAGCTGACTAATAGAAAACTCAGACTCACAGCTGACTGTTTAGCAGGTGGGTGTTGCCATGGTGGTAGAAACTCCCAAGCTCACAGCACGGTTCATTGGATAGTGGGCTAGAGCCAAGCACGTGAGCTGCATTGCTTCCTCTCAGGCCCCACCCGAACAGGGAGGAGGGGCGGAGATATGCAGCCTCAGTGGGGGGTAGTCACAGGAAGGCACTGGCTGCAACACCAGGGCAGGCAGTGGGGTGGCTGGTGGACTGGGTGAGCTAGTGGCTGGTAATCTGGTGGTCCCACCATCGCTGGTGGATAAACTGGGAGAAACACAGGGGGAATAAGACAGTTCAAGAAACCAGGGGTTCCAAAGTGGGAAAATAAAGCTGCAAAATCTCTGACTGAAAAAACCTGTGGGTGTGGTGTTGCCATGAAATACTCCCAGATTCACAGGAGGGTCCACTGGAGAGACCCACAGGGTCCTAAAAAATACAAAAATCCACCCAGGAAGGAAACAGCACCAGAAAGGCCCAATTTTCTTGTGGATAGCAGAGGAAGTGACTGAAAGCACCCAAGAGTTAGGCAAGGCAAATTGGTCCCTCTTGGACCCCTCTCCATCATACCACCTCACTATGCAATGGTGGGGTGTCCCACCCTGGCAAATACCTAAGACTCAACCTCTTACTATGTAACAGGTGCATGGAGGCAAATATATATATTTATTATATTATATTATTATTTATATATTTATTTTTATATTTTATATATTTATATATTATATTTAAATATATTAAATATATTTTTATATTTTATATATTTATATATTATATATTTATTTATAATAATATTATTGTGCATATTTATTATATTATTATATTATGTTATTATATATATATCCATATCCCAAATGAAAGAACAGATCAAAGCTCCATAAAAAGTATGACTAAGCAATGAAGATAACCAACCTATCAGATACACAGTTCAAAACCCTGGTAATCAGAATGCTCACACAAATGGTTGAGTATGCTCACAAAATAGAAGAAATGTGGGCTATGCCAAGTGAAAAAAAGGAAAATGTACAGGTTACCAACAGTGACAGGAAGGAAACCTAGACTCAAATCAATGATTTGGAACAAGAGGAAGAAATTAACATTGAACCTGAACAGAATGAAGAAACAAGAATTCAAACAAATGAAAAGAGCCTTTGGAACCTCTGGGAGAATTTTAAACATTTCAACATCTGAATCATAGGGGTACCAGAAGGAGAAGAGGAAGAGCAAGACATTGAACAGTTATCTGAAAACATAATGGAGGACTCTACTAATCTGGTAAAGGAAATATACTTCCAAGAAGTCCAGGAAGCTCAGAGAGTCCCAAGGAAGGTGGACCCAAGGAAGCACACACCAAGGCACATCATAATTACATGAACCAAGATCAAAAATAAGGAGAGAATGTTAAAAGCAGCAAAAGAAAAGGAGATAGTTACCTATGAAGGAGTTCCCATAAAACAAACTATCAGCTAACTTCCCAAAAGAAACCATATGGACAAGAAGGGGATGGAAAGAAAAGTATTCAATGTCATGAAAGTCAAGGACCTTCAGGTTAGATTACTCTATCCAGCATAGTTATCACTGAGAAAGAAAGAGCAGATAAAGCATTTCCCAGACAAGGTCAAGTAAAAGTAGTCCATCATCACCAACTTTATTATATGAAATGTTAAAGGGGCTTATCCAAGAAAAAGTAGAAGATCAAAAATATCCACACTAAAATGATAAACTCACAACTGGCAACAACCAAACAAAAAAAAAAAAACACACAACAACAAACTAAGGAAACAGCTAGAACAAGAATGAATTCCCAGAAATGGAGATCATATTGTGGGTTATCAGTAGGGGGCAGGTAGGGGCATAATAGGGATAAAAGTACTGGGAATAAGAAGCATAAGTGGTAGGCACAAATTAGACAGGGAGGGGTTAAGAATAGTAAAGGAAAAGGGGAAGCCAAAGAACTTGTATGTATGACCCGTGGACTTGAACTAAGGTGAGGGAATTCTCTTGGAAGGTGGGGTACAGGGTGGAGGGGAATAAAAGGGGAAAAATGGAACAACTGTTGATAGTATAATGAAGAAAATAGATATAAAAATGAAAAGAAAATTCTTAAAGGATGCCACAGGTTTAAAAATTCATGAAAAATTTTAAGAAAAATTACATATGAACACATTTGACAATCTAGATAAAAAAGTTTTCTCAATAACACAGAGTCTCCCAAGTCTCAACCAGAAAGAAACAGGAAATGTCCATAGAACAATTCCCAGTAGTGAAAGTGAAGCCAGAATGAAAACCCCCAAAAAGAAAATTCCAGGACAAGATGGCTTATAGGTGAAGTCTGCCAAATATTTAAATAGTAATTAGTATATTTTCTCTTCAAAACATTTTATAAACCACAGGATAACAGTGGAGAGAGTGTATGAGGGCATTGTCACAACGTCTTTGGGTATAAAGTAGTAAGAAGGCACTAGGACCTCATTTTTTGGGGGGATCCTTCCACAATTCTTCCTTACCACAGTGCTTTCATGTCCATCCACCCATGTTCTGTCTCTACCTTGGGATCTCTTCCTTGCATGGCATGTGGGTATGGACCAAGGTAATAGCCAGATGCCAATTTGACCTTATTCTCATGCTGTCTCAGCAAAGAATCTACCAAAAAATGGGAACAGGTGGATGTGTAAGAGATCACCAGAGGCTTTGATGAGAAATAATTCTGCGTCTTTAAGAGAAATATGATGCCGCTGGGGAAGGTAGGAAGGCCAGCTAACTGTGCCATTTATCCCTAACATTTTATCCTCTATTTCCTCAGTGACTGCATGTCCATAAGGTGACTGTGTAGATTGGCCCATGGTCACATCAACGTGGTTGGAAAAGGAAAACAGATATATTTGCCAATATATCTGATAAGGGTTTGACATCCAAAATTTATAAAGAAAGAAAATCAACACCAAAACACAAGCAATCTAATTTAAAAAATAGAAGAAGAACCTGAATAAACACTTCCTCCAAAGAGGGCATAAAAAGTTAATAGACTTATGAAAAGATTCTCAATGTCACTAATCATTAGAGAAATGCAGACTAAAAGCTGTTATATTAACAGCCAAATGCCAGGTGTTTTGAAGTGTGGATTTTGGGGGGGGCAATAAATCTTACACAGTGATTCACATAGTAAATTGTTAACACCAGTGAGAATGGTCATTATAAACAAATAAACAAAACACTACTATTGGAGAGGTTGTAGAGAAAAGGGAACCTTACTGAACTGTTGGTGGGATTGCAGACAGTTGCAACCACAGTGGAAAACATTATGGAATATCCTTAGAAAACTAAAAATGGAACTGCCTTTTATCCTGGCAAATCCACTGCTAGGATTATATCCTAAGAACCCTGAAACACCAATCCAAAGAACCTATGCACTCCAATGTTCATAGCAGCACAATTTACAATAGCCAAGTGCTAGAAACAACCCAAGTGCCCATCAGTAAATGAATGGATCAAAAACTATGGTACATTTACACAATGGATTTCTACACAGCACAAAGAAAGAAGGAGCTCCTATCCTTTGTGAGAACATGGATATAGCTGGAGAGCATTATGCTAACTGAAATAAGCCAGGTTTTCAAAGACAAATATCATATGATCTCACCTATAAGTGGAAGGTAATCAACAAAATGAACAAGCAAACAAAATATAACCACAGACATTGAAATTGGTAAAAAAGTTGACAGTGACCAGAGGGGAGAGGGGAGGGGATAATAGAGAAAAACAGTGAAGGGTTTACAAGAACAACTATAAAGGACACATGGACATTATCTATGACGGTGGAAACAGGGGAAGGAAGTGGGAAGGCTGCAGTGCTGGAAGGGGTGGGGGGAAAGGCCGAAAAGTGTACTTGAACAACAATAAAAATAAAAAATGGTTTTAAAAATAAAAAAAAAATTAAAAAAAAAAACTGAATCTCCATAATAGGAGTATCAAAATTAAATTGAAAGTAAACCAAAAGCAATCAGTATCTTCACTGAGATCAAGTAGGTTCTCATTGTGTGTGTTGTTCCTGCACACTGTCTCCAGATTGGGAAGGAAAGGCATTCTGAAGATTTTTCCCCTCCATTTTACAGGTAGATGAAGGTGCAGAGCCTAAACAAAATGTGGTTCATCCAGACTTTAGGGGGTTTGTATTTCTGGTCTGTAAGCCCTTGAGGGTCAATTTGAAATCTTGAGACCTCTCTTTCCTTTTTGAAAAATGATCTCTAAGTTTTCTTTCTTATTGCACTCTGTATATTTTTTATTTTCAATTTAATTTTATTCTTTTTTTAATTTCTCTTCAAGTACAGTTGTCCACCATTCTTATTTCTATAATCAGGTTGTGGGTTTAAGACTCACTGAGACAATGCTATTAATACAAACTACCCATAAAGGGGGGGTCAGTTATTCCTCAGCTACAAAAGATGCCTTGAAAACAATAATTGAATAATTTTCCTTACCATTTGACTAGAATTATACATTAATAGATAAGAGTTTTTTCATTTTGTGCACATCTGTCCATGCAAAACATCATTAAAGTGCTGAGTGTTCCTGGGTGACCTCTGGAAGTTTATACTTGTTTGTTAAATGTATTGTGGCTGACATTATATCCCTTTTTCTATCATTTATTGTGAGAATGACAGCAGTTTTTCAATGGATGATGTACAATGATGTTTCTCCAAAGGCATAATGCTGAAGTGCCCAGTGTTCATGGTACTCAGCTTCACATGTAGGATATTCATTTACAAAATTACCTACCTTTTTTCCTTTCTGACACTCAACAGCACTCAAAATTATCTGGACCAGTTTTTCACTAAGTGAGGACTGGCCAACTCCATGCCACATGGTGACACTGCCCATTTCTAGGATGTGTCTTGGGGCCAAACCCTCATGTCTCTGAGCCTCAGTTTGCTTCTGTGAAAGTTGGTAGAAAATGTATTTTATATGACTTTGGATGGATATATTGGTTCAGCTATGGCTGTTGTTTACCTGGTACTTTGTTTTGCAGAATATATTGCTGGAGCTGCTGTGCTTGTTGATCTTTATAATTTTCAGTCACTCATAAAAGGCCTTCTGCCTCCATCTTCCCTTTCTGTGGCCTTCCAAAGTTGGAAAAAAACACCTGGAAAGCAAACTGCCAAGGAGTTTCAGATGCCATTTGTCTAGTCCGGGTTTTTGGTTTTGGTGTGGCCTGTTTAGGGACTTCTAGGGGTAGCTGAAAATCCCCAAGGCCCACTAAGATATGTGGTATCATTTGGGATGCAGGTCACACATTCAACTCCGTATCTTATATACCTTATTCAAGCATGCCCACCCTGGAACACTTACTATAATTCAGTAAAAAAGAGCATGCTCAAGAATTGATCTTCAGTCTTGATCAAAGGATCAGGCCATCAAATGGCACATCACTTGATGCATTCTCCACATACATAATATGTTGTATTTTCTTAGCATTCTTTCTCACTGGAGGCATTTTCCAAATGTGGACTTGAGTGAAGGATCACAAGACAATAGATAGAGGTTAGTGATCTTTAAGTCCAGAGAAAGCACCTACCATTTTTATAGTTCATGTCCTTGGGAGGAGAGAATGGCATTTTGGGTGAGGAGGGCCTGGAAGTACCCTGAATTTGGTCCAACCCCTTTCTGAACTTGTTGCCACTTTGTTGGTTTTTTACACTTTGATGGCTTTTTTCTAATGCCTTTGCATGATCAACTGTATCATCTTCATCCTCTGCCATATAGACAACCTGTGCCTAGACCCTGTCAATTTCAGGCCCACAGGGTCAGTTCTAAAAATACTGCTAAAAGCTCCTTACTAGTGCTACATTATGCTCCTTTCCATTCATTTTGTTTATTTAAATTTGCTTACTGTATTATTACATTATATGGACGGCTGGGGAAATAGACAGTTTCTGGATGAAAAATTGGAAACGCTATTAATGGTGTGGTGAATTTAAAGGAGCTAAAATGTCTTTTACTTTCCTCATGCGTGATGCTGAGGTAAAAAAGCATTTATTTTAAAGATTTCTTTTAAGAATTAAATGTGGTATGAGATGAATGAAGAAGAACAATCTTATTTTAAAACACCGTGTTTTAGAC